>JAVSBU010111506.1:0-13198 GCA_033118015.1 Loricariichthys derbyi
ATAGTGAAGATTGAATAATTTATTCATCCATTTATCATCATTATATATAGGAACTTGAGTACGTTTTGACCAGAGGATATTTTTACCTATATGACGGGCGATGTTTTGGCCTGGGGACATTTTGACCAGATACCATTTATATACAGAAGGCACTGTCCACACAGAGCACAAAATCAAATGGCTGAGTTACATGTGGACATTTGCTGTTAATGCAGATGATGCGAACATGTGCAGATGTAAAAAGGATGTATTAACTTATGAATTATGAAAACGACGAACATATCAGGAATATCCAATTTTTTCCCGCTGCAAGTCATTCGCACAGGCACATTTTGGCACTGTGACAGCACTCAGAAGGACTGAACGTTCAGTGGCAGGAGCAGGCAGCTTATACAGTCCACAACTCACTCGTCGGACGTCCTGCTTTGTTCGCAACGCATGCACAATTCAAACGCAACTCATCCGATCTTGTTTTGACCCGTCCAGAGTAGATTCCATTACGGAGGACTGCAGAAAATCCACATTTTTATTCGCAGCTCATTTGAAAATGGCACTGTGACAGGGCCTTAATGGGAAATGAGCGCACGGTATGTTTATAACCAGATTATGTCAAATAAATGCATAAAATGAAGAAACGAATATCATTAGTCATTAGAAGGTGTGTTTTACTGCGAAATATTGTTATGACATACTGGGACTTTAAGTTTTAAGTGAAATTTGAATGTAACTCTGTATTTTAACTCTTGACAAAAGTTTGTTAAAGTAATCATTCATCCATCAGCTATTAATGAATGATGGTTCCTGATGCAATGCTATCTGAGGGACTGGAAATCATGGGAGTTCAGTTTAGGCTTGTGCCCTTGCTGTTCATGCACTGAAATTATTTGGAGATTCCTTTAATCATTTAATGATATTATGCACTGTAGAGGAAAAATATGTTAATCCCTTCCAATCATCATTTGATGAACATTGTTTTTATACATTTCAATTATTTTCTTGTGCATTTGTGACACAAAATTATCTCAAATTTATCTAAAAATTTATTTCCATATTCATGCTAGGAACATTTATATTCATCCATTTTCACCCCTGCTTAATCCATTTCAGGGTTGTGGCAAGTCAAGGCCTAACCAGCAGCATAGGGTATGAGGGTGAAACCATCTCTGAACTAGGTACCAATCCATCACAGGGCACATGAACATACACTCACAATCACACTCTTTAGAGATACCCCTTGATTCAAGACATGTCTTTAGATTATGGGAGGAAAGTGGATTATCAGGAGAGAAGTCACACAGACACAGGGAGAACATGCAAACTCTACACATGTGGAGTCCCGGTCAGTAACTGAATCAGGAATCCATGGAAATGTGAGGTCACTGTGCCGTGGCTACACCAAATAGTACTTTGAAGAGCAGGAGATGGCAAAGGAAATGTGTGAGAAAATTATGAAATGTTTAAAAACACTGTTCCTCAAAGAAAGATTGTAAGTAATTTTCATATTCCTCCCTCTACATGGCATAATAATTTTAAACAATCAAAGGAATCTTGAGGAATTAAAGTGCTTAAAGGCCAAATGGTTAAGCTTAATCTGAATGCTGTGATCTTCGATCTCTAAGAAAGCACTGAATCCAGAACCAACAAAAGCTGATATAAGCACATGGACAAAGGATTATTTTGGCAAACGTTTGTCAAGTACTACAATATCGATTTACATTCACAAATTTCACTTAAAACTTTGCTGTTTAAAAAAGAAACCTTATGTTAACCATATCCAGATGTGGTGTTGACTTCAGTGCTGCCTTGGAGAGCTGAAAGATAATAAAACTGGGATTGTTTAGGCTTGTGGCAATCAGTTGCATTTTAATTTCCATGACTACTCTAGTCAATTCTGCTTCTACATGATGTTATCCATGTTGGGGTTTATAGCCAGTCTGATTGCTTATGCTCTGCCCACCGTGTCAATCATGTCAGGCAGCTTTAAGGGGCCTTGGACAGCTGTCACCATTCCTCAAATTTCCCGATACACCAGGGCAATGCTTAATCCAATCAGCAAAACAGCTGTAATTATAGTTCCAAATAGGTAGACATCCTCAGTGTCCTCATCCTCCTGGGTTCCCTTGAACCCAGACCTCTCGTCGAGAAGATGGTGTCAATTGCGTTCACAGATCATTTGATCAAATCCACATCCATATTTCCTTAGTTTGAAGAGCAGCACGAAGAGAGTCTCTCAAAATGAATAAGACAGTGGACTAAACAAGACAGGAGAAGCAAAGCAGGATAGATAATGGAGAGGAGAGGGAGAAAGTGTGACTGCCTTCATTGAGAGCCAAAGCAGAGCCAAACCATCCAGACTTTTGTCAGCAACAAGTCCAAATGACAGGGTCTGTTATGGTATGGGGTTTTGTCAGTCCCCTTGGGAAAGGTCATTTATACTTATGCGATGGCAGCATTAATGCAGAAAAGCACATTGGGATTTTAGAGCAACATATGCATTCAAGATGAGATGTTTCAACCCAGACTCAATCGCTTTGTGTAATACTTTAAGATTTTATACATTTTTCATATATTTCATGACAAATTTGATGGAGTCTGTTTAAATATTTGAAACAGAAATATATTAAGGTATTATACTTGGACAGTTTAATATTTTTAATATTATGTTCAGTTCAACCACATTAATTTATATACTTAATAATTAATTTGAAATAGCCTTTGTAAGAAATTACATTTTTTACATTGCAACTGTATGGTCACAGAAAATTCCCAGCCACTTGTCATGTTCTCCTATTGCCAGTCCCACAATTTCCCTCCCAAAAGTTCGTTCGTTCGTCCTACCTACCAACCAGCCAGCCAACCAACCAATGTAGTAACAAAACTATGGAAAGATTTATATTACATGAAAACAGTTTGGCAGAAGGTGATCCAATTTAAGACACAAGCTGCAGGGGAAGGAAACCTGCTAGGCCATGTCACCAACACTGTGGCTATCTCCAATGCTGCTGTCTTGAATTCAAATTCAGTTTTTCAATGGGAAGTTAGCTGTGTGACAAATTACACTGGTAGAGAATCTCACCAGAAAAACAATAGTTTGCTTCATATAATGTAACTTTATTCATTTTCTTGTTCAAATTGTGATTTTATGTACAGTAAAACCAGAAAATTTACCATACGGTCTAGGAATGTGCTTGATATGCTGTTTACCATGTTCGAGTGTTAGGGCTATTCTTTTCGCTCATTCCTGATGAACTATCTCAAACACAAATTATTTCTCAAAAACAATTAATTAATCCATTCATTAATTGTCTTGTCCTCTAATCCTAGTCAGGGTTGTGGGAAAGATGGTGTTTAGCCGGTAGGACCAGGAGCCAATCCATCACAGGGCACATCCATTCACACGCTCAAACACACACTCACACACTAGGGGCAGTTTGGAAACAAAAATGATCCTGACACACATGCCTTTGGACTATGGGAGGAAACCGGAGTACCGGAGAAAACCCATGCAGACATGGGAAGAACATGCAAACTCCACACAAGTGGAGACCTGAGTTGGGATCAAACCAGGGATCTCAGAGCTTTGAGGCAGCAGTGGTAACCACTGCATCATCAACAACATTTCTGTCTTTAAAATGATGTTTTAGAGAAGCACTTTTTAAAAAAAACAACATTAAATTTCACAGTTCAAACAAATGTGTTAACATAAAGACAGATACTGAAATCCAAAGGGGTTATATTAGGGGAATGTGGTAGCCACTCAATTGGACCTGTACAACCAGTCCACTTTTGAGAAAAGTGCATATTCAAAATTACACGAGTTACAGTCTTGTAAGAAAACAGGAAATGTTTCATTCTCTGGCAACAATGGAAGAAACACACTTTCATCTAACAACCTTGCATAACTAGTGATGTTGTGGGAGTGGAGCTGGACTCACTGATGGTGGTGTCGGAGAGGAGGATGCTGTCTAAGCTGCGAGCTATTATAGACATTGTCTCCCACCCACTGCATGACACCATCATGAGACTCAGGACCACATTTAGAACAAGATTCATCATACCAAAATGCACCACAGAGTGCAATAGAAGGTCATTCCTGCATGTGGCCATCAAACTATATAACTCTTCCCTAAATGGGTGTCACCTAAAATCTGATTGAACTGCTTATTTAGGTATGTTTCACTAGTATGTATGTTATTCTCTAGTGTTACAGCCACTGCCTTTTGTAAATTGCTCTTAAATTGCTCTTTAATTTTGATACTATTGTGTGGGTTGGGTGAAGCTCTAACAAGTGGAATTTCAGATTGGAATCAATAATGTATTTCTGATTCTGCTGACAGCCTGCTCTTAATGTTCCATCAGTACAGAAAGGTCCCACAATTTGGTTACCCTATACACCACATCATAGCATGATTTTAGGTGAGGCAACCATGTTCTATGCATCAGTCCAGTGAGGTTTTGTGTCAGACCAGTAATGATGATTCTGTTGGTTTACCTCATCATTCACAAAGAAATATGCTTCATCACTGAAACAGCACCTGATAGAGAAAATGAGGGTTTATCTGAAGTTGTCGTGTCACCCATTCTGTAAATTTGACCCGACAGTCTGGGTCATCCTCTGCCAGATGTCGCAGCATCTGCATTTTTTTAAGAGTGCCATTTATGCGTAAACAAAATTTGCTGAATTGAGGCATCGTAGCATATTCCAGAAATAGTCAATGAGTGCTATGATGTAGACTCTTGCTGAATTAGATCAGAATAGTGGTTGCTGTTGTTATATCCGTATCGGGTTTTGGTCATTCAGCTTTCGGTTTATTGATGACAGAACCAGTTTCTCTGAATTTGGCAAGAAATTTGGCAACTTCTGGAAGACATCAGTACTATTGAAGTATTACAGAATATTAGATAATTAACTGCACTGTGGGTATTTGAAGGCTTATTTGGGTGGCGTTGGTTGGTTCTGTGATGACACATATGCTTCCTTCAGAAATGAGGATGTTCTTAACACATCCTTTACATCACCTATACATATGAAACATCACCGTTTAAACATGAGAACAAATAAAGTTACTTTAATATGAAGCACATCATTGTCTCATTCATTAATTCATTCATAATATTATCCTCTTTATCCTAGTCAGGTTCTCAGGAAAGCCAGTATCTAGCCGGAGACAGAGGAAGGAAGGTGGGAACAATTAAATAACACCAATCCATCATAGGGGACATATTCTCACACATTAAGGGCACATTGGAAACACCAATTAAGCTAACACATATCTTTGGAATGTCAGAGGAAACCGGAGGACCTGGAGAAAAACCATGCGGACATGGGGAGAACATACAAACTCCATACAGATGGAGCCCAGAGTTGGCATTGAACTGGGGATCCCAGAGGTGTGAGGTGGCACTGCTCACCACTGCACCACCATGCTGCCACACAACCCATTGTTTTGGTGAAATTTGCTCCCAATTTGATGTGTCGCACAGTTAACTTCCCATTTGAAAAAATGAAGTTGTACAGAAGATGGCAGTATTCAAGTTGGCCTCCTTGTTTGTGACATGGCATAACCATCCCCCACAGCTTGTTTCTCAAATTGGATCTGCCAAACCATTTTCCTTTTTATATGGTGTTTGCCTATTTTGAGACACTGTATATGGCTTATTCCTTTCCATTAGGCTTTCTAATTTTTTTAACAAAATAAAAGACTTCTGCCATTTTTAACATAACATTTTCTGTTTATGGCTGTAAGAAACAAAAATTCAGTTGCCATAACAAAATCCACTATTATGTACATATACATTCATGACATACACCACACACATCAAGCAAGCGGTTGCTGTAAAGTAGCATATCCTTACACAGGTGAGGTAATAACTGAGAAGTAGTTTGACTAATAGTTGTGTAGGATGTGTAAACAATTGACCAATTATGTGAAAACCAAGACCTAAAGAAAAAGTAAAAGCAATGCAAAGATGTACATATGTATGCCCAAAGTAGAAAACAAATGCTAAAATAAAACAAAAACATTCTGGACATTTTAGGCAATTTAGAAATTCTGGATGGGTTGGATGCATTTTTAGGTCTCTAAAAGAAGACCTGGAAAGAGAGAACATATGGTTCAATGTTAGCTATATTTAGAAAAACAGTATTAAATGCCTGAGGGGTACTGTTTACTGTTTTTAATGTATTTAATGTTATATCAATAAAATAAATGAATAAAGTAAAGGATCATGAGCATCATTAACATTGTTCCTGTTATGGCTTTGTCTTTGCCAGCATTTCACTTGGCTCAGAAGTCTGATGACCCATCGCAGAACTGGTACCTGAGTACCTCTTGAATAAGATGAACTGAACCGTAGTAGAATAAGGACAATACAGCCACTAGGACTGCTGAGAGTGTTGGAAAGCTAGAAGCATGAACAAATGGCAATGCATGCCAGCAGAACCCAGCAGTATTAATTAGACTGGAGCCCAGAGAACCCTGGCTGCCTTCATCAGCAGCTCAGTAACAGTTGCGGTCCAGAGTAGCTCTTCACTGGTGTGTCAGACAGGTACCTGCCACATTCATTTAATGGCAGTATATTTGTGAATGCCAGAGTGAGGAGGATGAGAGCTGATTACTTTTTTTTTCCACCAGGCTTTCCAGCATTGGTGCAACAGCTTTGGAAAGCTTTCTTGACCACACATTCCTGAGTGTTTACAATGGAATATCAGTTATCTGTACCAACTATGCTTATTCTTACCTGCCCATATACTGAGCGTTTCCTCACATGCCCCATGCTGCCACATCACCCACCATGCTTCTACTCCAGTAAATCCAACAAATAGGACACCACACAGCAAGATGAACCTGAACAGAAAACAATATCATAGAATGTATAATGGTGATGGAGAAAACAACACAGTGTGACATTGTAGAGAACATGCAGGAACTTTGGTGTGGACTAACATCAAATAGACCCCCCAGCAACATCGGAAACTTTGTGAAGTTTTGAAATTGTTTACTTTAACCATTTGTTTGATATTGTAAGGCTGAACCTTATTTGTATGGCTGCCCTATATGATTACATTGACACTGTTAACCTGGTTAATGCAACTCTCTGAACTGGACCTAGAGAACAGACAGTTCTGGACCAATATAGCTCAGTTTAGTCACTGAAGAATAAGCAAGTGTACAGTCAATCTATTTCAGCTCATCTGTTGCCAGCCACAATAAAGTTCATCGTGGCATTCAGACTCTGGGGCACATGTAATTTAACATAAGTAATGTGGGCCAAATGAGGCCTACCATCTGGCTGCTGGTACTGGCTGTGTACTGGCAGAGAGATTTGGTAATCTCATTCCATGGCAGTATGTGGGCCAAGGTAAAAGGCATGTGTGGCCCAGAACTGTGCCATCTCTCATTTGTTATTAGGGAAGGGCCAGGTGGGTTGCAGTGAGAATTTCTGTATTAAACACACAGCAGGTAACAGCAGGTAAACTGCATGTGAATGCAGATGCTCAGTCGCAGTGTATGGACTGTTTCCAAAGTCTGAAGGGAAAGCCGGTACATTAGTCACAAGAGGACTAATGGGAGTAGCACCATCCTGTAGAGTGACTGGTCGAGTCCCTGAACTGTTTGTCTGAGTCATGCACCATGTCTGAATTGGGCAGAGGACGACTGTGTTCCACAGGGACCACATTGCTTCATAGGTGTAGAAATAGGCCTTGACTCTGAGGCTGTGTCTGATGTAATCATTAGGGTGGCCAACAAGTACCCATGGAGAGCGCTGTGTGGCTCCTCGCAGACTACCTCAGGATATGGACTATATAGGCTACTTTCAGTCTTTTTTTTCCAATTTTGGTTATTGTTTTTGTGATGGCTCTTGGGCCTTGAATACTGTGGGTTACCGGGAATGTCTGATCTTTGGAGGGGATGTTGCATGATACTGGATGTATGGTGGAAGAGATGCTCCCGGACTGCAATAAAATGGGTGTGATAGTCCTGGGTGTCTCCCACTATGAAATGCAGGTCCAGTAAGCCCCATTTATTTTTCGTTATTAAACACCTTTAGTGAGCAAGGTAAATTTAGTGCATAGTTATAATCTCCTTTCCTGTTGTTCAGTGGTTTACATATTTGAAATATTTATGGTTTGTATTTGTGATCTGCCATATAAGAGAATACTAGTTTAATAAGGGGCCCTCCTTCCCTGAGCTCCCTCAGTTCAGCCCGGCCTTCATTAACTGCCCTGACATTGGTTAAGGAAAGTTGTCATTCTTCCCCAATGACAATGTCTGAGAAAACAAACCTTATTCTGAAGCTGGTACACGTCGAGCCAGAATGTTTAGCCGCTAGATTTCTCTCACAAGCTTTCACTATGGGATTAATAAAGTGATCTATAATAGAATAGAATAGAATAGAATAGAATAGAATAGAATGCCTTTATTGTCATTGTACACAGCAGACACAGTCTACATTAGGACAAGATTAGGAATAGGGATCTATAGGGACTGTGGTGGCCTAGCAGTTAAGGTGTTGGACTCTGGACCAGAAGGTTCATCCTTCAAATCCCACGTCTATCAAGCTGCCACTGTTGGGTCCTTGAGCAAGGCCCTTAATCCACAATTGCTTGGATTGTAAGACTGTATAAAATTGTAAGTCGCTGTGGATAAGGGTGTCTGCTAAATGCCATAAATATAAATCTATCGGTCTTAATTGAATGTCATAGCACTGCCATGGACTGCTACGCCATCATAGGATTTTAGTCAACTTCAAGATGTCGATTGCCGCTATGGGGAATGTCACCGGTGCATTTCTGTGGTCAGTCATGAAGACAATACTGTGCACTGTTGTGTGTTCAGGCCCAGAGTAGTGCAATGTTAATGAAGGCTAGCGCAGGAATGGGGACAATCGTGCTCTGGCACGGTACAAGGCAACTGGGTTTAGTATGGCTGGAGTTATACTGTGGTGGACTAAGGCTTCCTCCCACATTACAAAGGCGTGCATTAGGTTTTGTGTGCTGGTGTTATTACTTCACCTCATGTTCTCTTTTATTTTGAAAATTACCGCTTTTTATTTTGTGATGTAATATATTACCTTATCCTTTGTGTACAGTAAAGGTCCACGTTGTTCGCACATTGTAATAGTGGATTCGGTATTAGTTTGTAATCCTATGCTACAGCAGGCGCGCTTTCATAGCAGCAGTGACCCCTGCAGACAGTGCGATGGTTTAGCCAATGGCAGCTTGAAACATTTCATTCAACCCAATCAGCTCGCTTGAAACGTTGGGTCTCACCCAATCAGATCACTTGAAAAGTTGGATTTCACCCAATCAGATCGCTTCAGAGGCAGGACTTTTGAATGTAGCGCGGTTGCAAAGGATGTATAGCAGGCTGTGAATCTGCTTTAAGTTACTCTTTCATTTATACTAGCAGGTGATGCTACAGTATCATTAAGATATTAGCGATATGTTTATATATGTAAAACTTACGGTTTCGTTAGCATTTGTAAGATATGACTCCAGTGTTACTGCTGCTAAGGATGAGGTGAGGCTAAGGCTAAAATAACAACACTGCACGGTTACTGCTGTTCTTACGCCAAGCGGAAAGGTGCGTTCACTAAACACTCAGTATTGCTAATAATGAATTAATTACATCACACATAAATCATAATATCCTGGGCATTTTGTGGTAATTAATGCAACCAACTATCAGCGGTTCGTGTACTGAGCTTAGCAAGCTTGATGCTAACTTGCAATGTTGAGCATGCGCATAAGTGTTAGCAATATAAATGCTCTGATGCAGCTAGGTTATTTTAAGTACAGTACAGTGATACATAGAACACAGACACGATACTCAAAAAGCTTCTTGCTTTGTGTTACACTAAAGTCTGTAGTTTGAAATACACACCCAAACAATATGACTATAATATGAATGTAAACAATATGAATGCAATTGAAATGCAAATTCATATTCAGTGTGTTTTTTGAAACCTCTGTGCAGATATAAGTTAATAAAATTACTTATGTGAATTTGCTAATAGATGTTAAATTAAAGCCTAAATATTCCCTGCAGCGCGTGCTGTGTTTTGAACACTGTTATTCTGTTTCACCCAGTTTACCAGCAAGGCTATTTGAGTTCAGGAGCTAAACCAGCACCAGACCATCACTATCCAGCATAAACCACTATGGAGCAAAATTAACCTGGTCATGTTGGCTGATCAGCATCCAAAACATAACATACATTTCTACTGAACTGTGGGCCTTTATATTTTCTGGATGGTTTTTGTTCGTCTGTTTTAAGGTATTTCTGTAAACCTACTGTACTTATACCTTTAAGCCCAAGGAGGATGGTCCATTTTTGAGTCTTGGTCCTCCCAAGGTTTCTTCCTATTAAAGGGAGTTTTTCCGTGCTACTGTTGCTCAAATTGGGAATTACACAAATTATAAAGCTGCTCTGAGACAATGCTCCATTGTAAAAAGCGCTATACAAATAAATTTGACTTTGACTACAGCAGGGCTGTGAACAGTGATATGAAAAAAAATCCTTTTGTCATTTGGCTACAATAAGAATGAAAAAGTTTGACATCAGATTTTCATTTTTGAAATGACCTGAACAATACCTGTTAAATTCTGAATTAAATTAAAATTTTCTCAATGAAAATTATTTGCTTTCCTTTTTAAAACCCAAGTGAAGCTTATTATTACCACTATGCGTGTTACTAAACAGGCTTTTTTGTTTACACTTTTATTTCTATACATTTTTTATATTCAGTTTATTACATATATGTATGCTTGCATACATATACACTACATACTGTACACCGGTCGGTCATAACACAAGCACCTCCTTGTTTCTACACTCATGCATTTTATCAGCTCCACTTACCAGATACAGTGGTGCTTGAAAGTTTGTGAACCTTTTAGAATTTTCTATAAATATCACACAAGTCATAAAAGTATATAAAAGAGAACTTAGTTATACAAATGACACAAAATTATTATACTTGGTCTTTATTTATTGAGGAAAATTGTCAGGCGTCACCCCAGGCGTGGGTTTATTTACCATCTGGCAACCCGGCGTGAGCCTGACGACTGAGTCCGGCAAGACTTGGCGCCCGCACATGCGCGATCGCGCTGTTTAGCGTTTTAAAATTGAGTCACGCGGACCATTAATGGCCGGGTCATCTCTTCACGGTAAGCCGCGTTTTCCATCTGACAGCCTGGCGATTGTTATGATTCGTCGTGGCTTGGGCTGCTGATATGGGGTGTTTTATATGGGGTTAGTAGATGCGTGGGTTCCATCTATTTACACTAGGCACGTCCCAAGTCTGTTGCATATATACCGCACTTATGCGCACTAACAGAGATTGCGCTCGTGGGTGCCTGCACCAGTCTCACTCTTTTGGCGCTGGAGAAGGTGAGACACGAAGGTATCCGGCCTTTCTTCGTAGAGGTCTGGAGACTGGAGGTAACCGTAAGGGCTTAATTTTTTCAGTGTAAGGACAGTTAGCTGCATCTCTGCACCGCCCGGATCCCCTCGGCACCCCCTGCGCTCCCCTTGTGGTCGTCCAGGCAGTGCCGGACCTAAAGGGTCCACACGAGGATACCGCAGGTTTCTTGTTGCCTCAGGTGGGTCATTGCTTGGGCCTGTCCCTGCACTGCACCCTGCCGGACCTCGCCTGGTTGTCCCGTGGTTGGCCGGTTCAGGACATCTGGCCGTAAAAACAGTTTCCACATAGGTGTGGTTTGTTGGACCGGTCCGCCGGCTGTAAAACTGGTCCCACTTCACCTTGGCTGTGTCCTAAGCCATCCCCACGTGTCCTAGCCTCGTCGGCCTTTAGGGGTTTCGCCATTTTGGCACTTTTGATTTCGTTTTTGGGCTTTTATTTGTTACTTTGCTTCCGTTCCTTTTAGTTCCCTTATTTACGTTAAATAAAGCCTACCCTTATTCATGAAGCTGTCTGCATATGGGTCCTCCTTTACAACTCGCAACACCCCCCCCATATCATGACAAAAATGATTCAATTACATGTTAGTGAGTGGTAAAAGTATGTGGTATGACTTCCCCCATTGCAACAATAACTGCAACGAAATGTTTCCGGCAATTATTGATCAGTCCTGCACACCGACTTGGAGGAATTTTAGCTCATTCCTCCATGCAGAATAGCTTCAGCTTCAAACCATTCTTTGGTAGAATGGCTTGTGTGCTTAGGATCGTTGTCTTGCTCCATGACTCACCTTCTCTTGAAACTGAGTTCTTGGACAGATGTCCTGACATTTTCATTTAGAATTCTCTGATATAATTCAGAATTCATTGTTCCATCAATGATGATATGCCGTTCTGGCCCAGATGCAGCAAAACAGGCCCAAACTATGATACTACCACCACTGTGTTTCACAGAAGGGATAAGGTTCTTAGGTTGGAATTCAGTGTTTTCCTTTCTCCAAACATAACACTAAATCATATCCACAAAATATTATTCCAGTAGCCTTCTGGCTTGTCCACGTGATCTTTAGTAAACTGCAGATGAGCATCAATATTCTTTTTGGAGAGCAGTTTCTTTCTCCTTGCAACCCTGCCATGCACACCATTGTAGTTCAGTGTTCTTCTGATGGTGGACTCATGAACATTAATATTAGCCAATGTGAGAGAGACCTTCAGTTGCTTAGAAGTTACCCTGGGGTCCTTTGTGACCTCACCAACTATTACATGCCTTGCTCTTGAAGTGTTGGTCGACCACTGCTGGGAGGGTAACAATGGTCATGAATTTCCTCCATTTGTGCACAATCTGTCTGACTGTGGATTGGTGTCCAAACTCTTTAGAAATGATTTTGTAACTTTTTCCAGCCTGATGCGCAACAACAAATCTTTTTCGGAAGTCCTCAGTACCCTTTGTTCATGCCATGATACACTTTCACAAATGTGTTGTGAAGAGCCGACTTTAATAGATCCTTGTTCTTTAAACAAAACATGGTGCCCAATCACATGTGATTGTCATCACATTCATTTGAAACATCTGGTTCTAATTTTCACATGCAAATTTGCTGCTAATCCTAGAGGTTCAAATATTTTGCCAGTCACTAATATGTACACTGCTCAAAAAATAAACGGAACACTTAAGGAACACAATATAAATCCAAGTAAATCAGACTTCACGTGGAGGCCACAGACAATACTGAGCCTCATTTTGACTTGTTTTAAGGACATTACATCAAAGT
>JAVSBU010111605.1:0-13191 GCA_033118015.1 Loricariichthys derbyi
CTCCCTCCCTCCCTTCCTTCCTTTCTTCCTTGCTTGCTTGCTTGCTTGCATTTCAGGACAGCAGAAGGTCTCAAAGTGTCTGACACCGAGAGTGTAACAATAAAGCAGGACGAGTCGAAGCTTGGTGAGTCTCCAGAGCCACTTTAATGAGTCACACAGGTTTAATGAATCAGCATGCTGGTTCCGAGAACGTTTTAACGATGCACACGTCGTTATCTGGACTGTAAAGAATACAGCAATCAGCCAAAAACTAAAACCACAAACCAATAGGTCTGATTATCTGGTTTCAGCAGGACACCATAATCTGAGCCACTGTAACAAGGAACCAGCTGTTATAACGGGACATTTCCTAAGCACCAAGGCTAGTGGGGTGCCCCCAGAAAAAACACCAGCCAGCGGCAGGACATTGGTACCGGAGGCTCATCGAGCCACACTACTGTGGTGCCAGTCAGAGAAATATTTAGTTATGGGAGATGTGTAACAACACACAGCGCAGCGCCCCCTGCTGAGTACGGAGGCTGCCTGGTCACAGACCAGTCAAAACACGAACCAAAAAAAAAAAAAAAGAAAAAAAGAAGAGAAGAGAAGGAAAGAAATAAAGAGAAACTAAAATTAATACTGGAATTAAATTATTAGGACAAAAGAATAGAAAAAAAGAAAGATAATAGAAATAAATAAATAAAAATGATAGAGGAATGACTGGACTAAATAATAACAGAAAAGAGGGGAAAGTAAAAAATTAAGAAAGATAAGAAAAACAAGAAATTAGAAAAAAACATTCATCATGAAATATAACAAGAAGAGAGAAAAAAGCAGGACACAAGAAAGATGGGGATTTAAAAAAGAACATTAAAAAGTTAATAAATAGGAGATGAATAAAAAGAAAGAAAGAAAGAAAGAAAGAAAGAAAGAAAGAAAGAAAGAAAGAAAGAAAGAAAGAAAGAAAGAAAGAAAGAATAAAAACAGATAGAAAGATCCATGAATACATAAAGAAAGAAAGGAGGATAGAGGGAAGAGTACAAAAATAAAAGAGAAAGAAAAACAAAACAGACAAAACATTCACCAAGAAATATGTCAAGAAGAGAGAAAAAAGCAAGCAAGAGGGGACTGAAATAAAGAACAAAAAAATTGAATAAAGAAAAATAAATAAATAAAAGAAAGAAAGAAAAACAGATGAAAGAAATGAGGAACAAAGGATGACTGGATTAAATAATGACAGAAAGGAGGAAAGCGTGCAAGCAAGCAAATAGGAAAGATTAGAAAAAAGAAATAAGAATAAAAACAAAAACATTGATCAAGAAATATGACAAGAGGGGAGAAAAAACAAAGTAGCTAGATAAAAGGGAAAAGCTAAGAAGAAAGAGAAAAAAGAAAGAAACAATGAAATAAAGAGAAGAGAGAATGAAGGGCAGAGGGAAAGAAATAAAGAAAAAATAAAAAACTGAATAAAGAAACAAACATAAAGGAGGAAAAATGGAGAAATAATGAAGGATTAAAATAATGAACCTCTCAAATAAGGTCTGGACCTCCATGGGGTCATTAGGGAGGTTTTAATGTTGTGGCTGATCTTTGTGCATCATCTGACTGAATCCCAGCACGGCTCTGGTCCATAATGTCTCTGTCCTAGTCGTTTCCATTAAGGTCCTGTCCATGCTGATCTAAGTTTAACAGTCCGACTCTTAGGTTTCTGCTCATTTTGACAAACGTTTGTCCTTGGCTACATCAGCAAGACATCATTTAACAAGGGGTGTAAAACTTAAAAAAAAAATTTTTTGGCACAATACTCTATCAGAGCTCCTCCTTGCGTTTAATGATGAGATTTCGCACCATGTCAGCGATCTTGGGCCGGACCTCCTTCACCGACACTTGTGGGCCCCAAGCACCCACCACCTTCCCATCAACATCGATCAGGTACTTCCAGAAGTTCCAGTCCGGTTCTTTCCCTGAAGCCTCTGAGAGGTCAAGAGATAAAAGTCAGGAGGATTTAACTAAAGGTCAAACAGCAGCCTAAAGGCAGGGCGGGGGTGGTGGTGGGGGGGGGGGGTGTGGTGTAACTGGATGGGTTGCCAGATCCTCTTTATGCATATTATTACATTACAAACTCATCTTTTCTTGCTATTTTGATTCAATTCATTCATTCCTTCTTTTGGTGCTTTATTACTTTCTATTTTTTTTTTCCTTTTTCTTTTTTTATTATCCCTCCATTTCTTTACTTTTTCTTCCTTTTCAAATCTTATTTATTTCCATTCTATCTACTTCCTCCTTTCCTTTCTTTCTTGTTTCTCTTTGTCATTCTTTATTTTAATCCCTCCTCTTTCTTTTTTGCTTTCTTTTTTTCCAGTCTTTCCTTCTTTTTTTATTTTGTCTAATACTTATTATTTCTTTCCTGATTACTTTATTTTGTTTTTTTTCCATCAGTGTTTCCTACTTTTTTCAGCCATCCTTTTCCTTTATCTTTTTTTTTGTATTTTTTTTTAATTCTTTCTGTCCTTTAGTTTTTTTTTTAGTTTTTTCTTCATTTGATTCTTTCTCCTTTATAGTTGAATTTCAGTATAACAGTTTATGATTTGTTTCCTTCTTTGCATTTTCTTATCTCCCCTTTGCTTTCTTTCTAATGTTGCCTTTTTTTTTTTTTTTTATTTTGCTTTTTTTTTTTTTTTTTTTTTTTTTTTTTTTTGGTTGTCATTGCTTTCTCTTTTCTTATTTGATTAGATTTTTGGCTTCATTTTTTTTTCTTTCCTTCATTTCACATCTTAATAATGGCAAAGCATTTCTTTTTCTTTATACAAATCTACTTTCTTTTTTAACTCCCCAAGATGGCTATTAAGAATCGTATATTTATTAATTATCTCACTTCTTCCCGTTTAAAGAAGAGCATCTCTTGTTTATACCAACTGATTAATCACTAAACAGCATTTATCTATTTGGTTGTTAATCCATTCATTTCTTATGTTTAATTATTGATCTATGAATTATTGGATGGATATGAAGAGCTTTTTGCTTGAGTCCCTCTTTAATAGTTCATGCTTTTTATTTCCACTCATCTCCTTTTTTCCTTCCATTCTGTGGCCTTGTGTTCATAAAGTGCTGGGTTTGAACCCAATCATCACAGCCTGACTCACCACCATCACCACCATCACCACCATCACCACTGACTTCACTAACCCATTATGACGTCTGTATGGATGCTTCCTCCTAATTGTACTCTGTCTTAGTTCTTTTTTATTTCTAGCTCTGATGGTTTGGTTTTAACCTGCAGCACCTGTTCCATCTCTAGATGAATCATTTGTTTTGCTCAGGCTGCAGATAAATTCTACAAAGAGTCAAGGGTTTTTTTATTGTCTAAAACTCATGGTTTAAAATCCTGAGTGAAATATCATGGAGTGAGGAAGCTATAGGTTACTAGTTTAGCTTATTCTGCTATTTGAGGTAACGATTCTGACTAATTCTGGTTCGAGCTCATTAGCTAGGTTAAAGATCCTGGGTTCAAGTTCCTGGTCTAAAGAACCAAAGCTTGATGTACCAGGGTAGTTTGTGCTCCTAAATTCCTGTGCTAATGTTGGCACCCATTATGACCCGTCAGATAAAGGCATTGTTTCATTACTTCACCTGCCAGGTATTTGAAGGCGTTGTTGGCCCCAGTTCCCACCACAGCAATTTTGCTGAAGAGGGGGAAGGAGGCGCCATAAACCCCCCGTACGAAACTGTCGATCTCTTTATCGCTGCCTGGTTCCTGCTGCCCAAACTGGTTACAGGGGAAAGCCAGGACGTTAAAATGGTACGGTCCAAAATCCCTCTGCAGCTGCTGCAGGTCCTTATAATGCTCCTGAGTGAAGCCACATTCACTGGCTACGTTCACCACCAATGATACCTGCACACACACACACACACACACACACACACACACACACACACACTTGAGGTGAGATACATGTGTGAAGATCTACTTTAGGTATCACTTTCAGAGCTTATGGTCCTGGGCCGGTGAGGGTCACAGGGATGAACCCAAGGTGCCCCAGATGGGACGTTGGTCCATTGCAGGTCAAAACTGTTCAGCATGAAGAAAACTACATTACATACTCAATTAAGAAGACTGTTTTAAAATCAGCATGACCTTCATAACCTTTAGTCTGTTCATCACATGTAAAGCAGCTCTGGGGGTTTGGAACTAAAACACTCTAATGTACACTGAGGTCCATAGGGCTCCGGGTTCGAGTGGGGCTTTTAATGTTCCCAGTGACCTGCAGCTTTGCTTCACACCCTCCCCAGAACCCTGACCAGGATGAGGGGTGAAAACATCATACTTTGGTTTAATTACACAGAAATTACTTTCTTATTAAAGGAGCATGTTTTAAATAAACATTTAAATGTCATTAATAATGTAGCAAAAAATAATAAAACGACTGAAAAGACAAACCTGCACATTTTTAAACATATAAGAAAAATACATATAAACATATTTTTTTCCTTCTTTCTTTCATTCACCATTCCTTGAAAATTGTCTTTTTTAAATTAATATTATTCAGTTATTATTTTCCTTTATTTCACACAGGCTTTGCGCTTGATGTCAGTTTGTCCTGGGCTGTAAATTTCACTGCTGACAGATGATCCTCTGACTGGTCTCTCCTCCCTCAGACACTACCTGACCTGGCACTGTAAGGACCCTACTGAGTCCCAGTGGAGGTCCAACATTTACCCAGGAACTTTGAACTACTTCTTATTTCACTTTTTATTCCCTCATTACATTTCAGTCTCATGTTCCCTGTTTTGGGTTTATTTCATGATTACATTTTATAGTTTTTATAATTTTTTCTTTTGTTTCTGTAAGGATGAAGACCCCGGGCTGTGTGTAATTTGCATGTTCTCCCCGTGTCTGTGTGGGTTTTCTCCAGGTACACTTTCTTCCCACATTCCAAAGACATGTTAGCTTAAAGGTTAATTGGTGTTTCTAAAGTGTGTGAGCTGTATGATGGATTGGTGCCCTGTGTCTCTGGCTAAGCCCCGGCTCTCCTGCAACCCTGAGCAGGATAAGACAATGAATGAATGAATGAATGAATGAATGAATGAATGAAGGAAGGAATTATACTGTATTTAATCACATCTTGCCTTGCTTTTATCTCTTTCCTTTTCCAAATTGAGGACTTTATAGTCGTTTCTAAGCTCATTAAAACTGTAGCTGTTTATGGAAAAAACATATAGTTTAGTTTATAACTTGGCTTTTAATTTAATAAAGAAACAAAAAAAAGAAAGAAAGAAATGAGTTTTTGAGCTTCCCTTGATTTATCCATTGTGCAGTAAAATGATTAAATATGTAAAATAAATCAGTGTAAAGTCAAAGTGCCGGTGATTTAATAAGAACTCCGTGTGTTTTTGTGATGTTTATTAGAGTGAATAAAGGAAAAGAGATGAAATATTAGGAGTTAAAAGTGAGAGTAAGCTGTAAGAACTAGCTTTTGCCACGTCGGCGCGTGCAGAGACAGAGAGACGGAGACAGAGAGACAAAGAGACAGATTTATGGTTACTTAGTATTTTATTTCTTTACATTAAATAAACAGTAAATCTGCAGCATGCACGAGCTGCTGATGGTCATGCACGAGCTCATGCACACATTCCGGCTTCTATTTACTGGGTTATTTTCATGCGGTCCGTTAGAACATTTACGGGTCATCCCAGCTCCCGAACTTCCTCCTGCATGATCCGGACTTACCGAACCGCGATATTTCTCCAGAGCTACTAATCTGCCTCTGCTGTTCACCACCTTAAAGGTGTAAAAGTCCCTCTGTTTGCTCTCCAAAACATTACAGATCAGGAAGAACAGCAGAACTCGAGGAATCATCTTCACCCACAACTTTAGGACCCGCAGCTGATTCAAGAAGTGTCGATTCCCCTGATTCCAACGATTTATTACAGAAAGTCGAATCACACCAGCGGAGTCGATTCACAGAGAGGAACCGATTTGGCTCAAATGAATCTACGATGGAGGATGGGTTATTAACAACAATAAATAAATACAAAAAACAGATATTTTTCTTTGTATTTGTTGATTGTTTGTATCTATATTAGATCAGATTTCCAGATATCTTTATTCCTGTTTTCCTGTCTCACTTTTATCACAGTTTCTTTCTTTATCACTTTTTATTTCCATATACATTTGTACATTTCTCTTTATTTTTTTTTTACCATATTTTATGTATTTGTTTAGTCCTCTTTATTTTTTAATATGTGTGTCTTCCGTTTCTTACCCTAATCTTTTCTGCATTTGTGTGTTTATCTGTTTGTCTTTTTTTATTGTATTACTTTGTGTTTTCCACACCTGTTGGTTTCTTTTCAATTTCCTTTAATCCTCTGTGTCTCTTTCTATCACCATATTTCCCTTTCCTTCTTTATTATTTCTTTATTTTCTGTTTCTATTTTCTATAACATTTGCTTTTTCTTTTGTACATTTGTCCATTTTCTTTTTTTACCATATTTTATATATTTGTTTAGTCCTCTTTATTAATTTTTAAATATTTGTGTCTACCTTTTGTCACCCTAATATTTTCTGTCTTTCTTTCTTTATCTATTGATCTTTTTTAATGTAATTGCTTTCTCTTTTTCTCGACCTGTTGGTTTATTTTCTTTTTTTGTTCCATTTTCTCTCTATGTCTCATTTTAACACCTTATTTATTTTTTATCTTCTTTCACTCTTTTTTCTCTGTTGTCTTTTTTATCCTGACCAAGTATTGTATAGAATCGACTCTTTGATTCGATCCTTTGACTCTATCGATTCTCAAAGCAAACTTGATCGAGTCCTGCTGGCTGCGCTGTAACAGCGCGGTGTATCGGTGCTCATCAACACTGCGCAACAAATGCGCAGTAACAACGGCTCCAACGTTATTAGTAATGTACTTGTGTATATAGAACAACATTTGGTAGATTAGTAACTGATTAGTTTCTCACAGGCCAAAGAAAGTCGTGAGGTCAACTGGTGCCTCTAAAATGTCTAGTGTGTACCCAGCTTTGGACTGGACGATATCTAAGGTTGGTTCCGACCTTGAGCACTGTGATTCTGGTCAGGCCTAGATTAGATATGGAAGTTAATTAATTCAAGATTTAAGATTTTTGTTTGTCACATATACATTTTGTAGCTGATAAACAGCACAGTGAAAGCAGCTTTTACAGTATTATTATTATTTCAAATGATTTATTTCATCAGTTTTATGCATAACCATTTCTCATTCATTTTTAAATACTGTTTTTTACTTATTTTTTATAAATACTGTTTTTACTTTATTTGTTGACGTATTTTACAGTTTTGTTCCATTTCGTACCTCGGAGTTGAGCTGTGTTTCAATCCGCCTACTTCTTTACTAAGTAGGGTGTTAATAGCAGTGAACTACTATCATGTAGTTGGCTATTTTCCTCCCTAACATACTTTTTATTGCTGTAGTTTGAGAATTGACACGGGGTTTGGTATATTAACACGTTAATGTAGATAAAAGGCGTCGTTAACCCTTGCGATTTGGCACGGTGATGAGGATTTAGTGTGCACTACGAAGTGAGCATGTGATGGTTTAAAACGCGGCCGGAGATCGCAGTTCTGTACCCAGAATGCTCCGGCTTGGGCAGAGAACATGGCGTCGGTGCTGTGTGTGTTTTGATTGAGGGCCTGCGATGAGCAAAACAAACGAAAATGGAGCGCCACTGATTTTGACGAAGCCGAATTTCTTTGATCGGTACCGTTTCGCTGATAAGGGGAGGATGTTCGCGCGGGGCGCGTGCTGCTGAGCGTGCGCAGATTGTTTAGTGTCGGTGAGTGTTGAAGGAAAACAGTTGATTAGCTTTAGCCTGTTAGCACAGCTCGGGTTTCAGACTCAAACGGAACTGTTACAACATTTAGTTTCCTAACGCTTTTTGGCCCGTTCGCTTCAGATACGAACCTGTGTGGTTCGTTAGCATTTATAAATGGGATCCGGGCTAAATTTACACACAGATTTATTTTGTATAAGGTTATATAAGGTTAGCGTGTAGCTAAGTTAGCTTAGCATCGGTGCTCCTCTGCGGTGTTTAGAAAAACATTAGCTATAATCCTCCTAAAGCTTTGTGTGTAGGTGGAGTTTTTGGTAGGTTATAGTAACAGTCGGGCTTTTAATCTTTTAAGCTTTTTAATCGTTGCATATTTTATTACGATAGTCGTTACTTGTTCACTCCTGAGCTACACTTCTTTGCCAGGTCACTTCGGAAACCTTCGGGCATCCTCGTACGCAAATGAGATGCAAATTAGCCCAGCTTCGTTATCGTAGACTGTATGCTCCTTATATAATGTAGACGGACAGGGCCCGCCCACTTTGATGAGTCACTGATTTTGGGCGTGTTCTTACGCAAGTTTTGATTGTTTAAATGTTCTTTTTCCTTAGCAAGAGGATTGTTATGAGGTCAGGTGTGGTTCTAAGATTTTACATCTGGGCAGTTGATCAAAGGTCAGTAAAGCTGCCATTTATATCCAGGCAAGGGATTGAGCCACTTATTACCTTTAAATAGAGCCAAGATGATTTATGAGAACAAAGTTGTGCATGTGTGAGATGCACAGTAGCAATGACTGACTAATCGGTCATCTACACAACTTATTTAGACTTTAGACCAAAGGCAACAAATGCTCTCCTAAGCAAAGCTAGCTGAGAAGAGAACTGGATCAACCCAGTGCAAGAGGGTTAAGGATAGCCTCTGCTTTCTTCAGTTTCTGCTTCTTACCTGATCATGTCTTAAATGGAACAGAGAATATGTTGTGCTGTCACATAAAAGAGTTTCTTATTCCGTAATTGTGTTCAAGAGAGAATGGGGTCAGAAGGAATTGGAAAATAGTTGCTAACCAGTCATGTACGTTATACTTTTTATTTATTTGATTCTTTTGCTTAACTCAGTTATTTTGTTTTTGGACGTTCTCGTTGTTTTAATGCTTTTTCAGACTGAACTTTGCTCGTCACTTGTTGCTTGGGTTTGTTTGGTGTTTGTGTGACGCGTTTCTCCTCCTTGGCTTAATGTGCGAGTGGTTTTTGAGTCCTCAGCAAATTCTGACCTTATTTTATCTTATCTTTTTATTGTTATTAGTACATGGCAGATTGACTGATAAAGTCTAAAAACAGTCCAAACCAGTTGAAGGTTAAGGTCCTTGCTCAAGAGCTAAACAGCAGCAGCCTGACCATGCTGGTATTTGGACCGTCAACCTTCTGGTTCAAAGTCATGAACTTTAACATTAAAAAAAAACCCAAATCATCCACTGCCCTGGTAGTGATGCACTGAAAAAATATTCAAAGTAAAGCTTCTTTGGTTCATCAGGTTGTTTTAAAGTGCTGGAAGTTTAACAGTTTCAGCTTGTTTATTATTTGTGTGAACATTATAAAATGAGATGATATTTCGAGCAAGACAGTAATTTATAAAGTATATATAAAAATAAATTTGGAGAAAGCACACAACAGGTACAAATATAGCTAAAATTACGGTACTATATACACAGATTAAGCCTGGGAGGAGGATAAAGAGGCTAAACAGGAGAGTCATAATTAAATTATAGATAAATTGGACTGGTGCTCTGAGCAGTGAGGAAGTAAAATGACCAGAACACTCTTGTACTCAAGGGGTAGAATAAATAGATAATAAATAATTACTACAGTTAGGTAGGAGACAAACCAAAGGGAACAGGAATATTCTGCAGAACTCTGTGTTTTTTATCACAGTAGAACGAGTTATGGATGTACAGTAATAAATATTTTATTGTTATTAGAAGTAGTAATATAATGAATAATAAAATAGCTATTATTTATTAATTTACTGTTTTAATGTTTTAAGTTGTATATAATTAATATATTATAAATAGTAGGACTATTATGTTTTCTATAATAAATGTAATAGTAGTATTGTCTTTGAATATTATTATAAATTATTGATTAATTCTGAATTAATATCACTGTCTTGCAAGTAATAATTGACAACTAAATGATTTCTGTATTTACCATTATCTTACAATTTAATAACATTAATAATACAGTTATTGTTCTTAATAGTACTTCTAGTTTTAATTTAGTTTTGTTTTTGTTGTTTATAGTTATTATTAATATTTCAATTTTTATTTAAATTGTGTTTGCTATTTTTTTACTATCTATCATAATGTAATAATAATAAAACAATAATATTACTGCTATATCTGTTATTGTTAATATTACCATTATTAGTTTTTGTTTATATTTAGATATTATTAATATTGTTGTTTTTGTTGTAATTATTTTTACTATTTTTAATATTGTTGTTCTTGTTATTGTCATTATCAATTTATTTTATGATATGACACTAATAATTAGTAATTCTTAATATAATTTTTCCCTTATTTCTGTTATTATTGCTATTATTATTATTATTGCACACTATTATTATTGCGCACTTTATTATTGGAGACTGTTATTATAATATTGTTGCACACTGTATTATTATTATTATGATTATTATTATTGCACACTACTATTATTATTGTACACTTATTATTATTATTATTGCACAGTATATTATTATTATTATTTTTATTTTTGCACACTATTATTATTATTGTTGTTGTTGCTGCTTCTGGGGGTTAGAAGCTCTTAAACAGGAGAAATCAGTGTTAGAATATGAATCATTAAAATATGTTTCTGGATGTTAATGTTCCTGTTTCATTTTCCTCTCTCTGTTTGGTCCATTAGGTTTGGACGGGGGATCATCCCACAGATCTTCTGATCTGTTTGTTTTAGGATTATTTTAATTCAGTTTTTAGTTTGGTACACACGCAGCACTATGGAAGAAACCAAAAGCCCTCTGAGGTCAGGAAAGCCCTCTCGCTCGGGCGGCGCCAAAAGCTCATCCAGAGCACAGAAGGATGCTTTTAATCATAGAGAGAACGCCAAGACACCCAACCGCAATAAAAACACATCGTCCAGGGTGAAGGACGACGGCCAGGGTGGGCATGGTGGGGGCAGAGGACCCACAGGGACCCCTCAGGAGCCAGGCAAGGGCCAAGCCCGCAGGCTGACGGGCAGAACCGGCTCCGGGGAGAGAGCGAAGGGAAGGAACCAGGCTCAGGAGAACCGGTCCGGAATCAGGAACCTCCATCAGTCTCCGCTCAGTGTCAAGGAGGAGAATGTCTCCCCAAACAAAGGGTCCAAACCCGCAGCTAAGGACAGACACCCGGGTGAGTAAGGCCACGGTTAGGGGTCACGGGCCCTGTGTGGCTGGGTGTGCTGGCTGCCCTGTTTGTGCCATCTGTGCCCAGCTTTAGCAGCACTGCAGATCCTCTGTTGTCCTCCTTTTGTCGTTGGTTGGCAGCCTGGTTCCCATTGCATAATGCTGGCGTGCCTTCCATACAGTGTGTTGGTATGACACATTTAGAGACTCGGTGCCCATCGGCAGCTGCCTTAAATTTGACAGAAATGCCCATTTTTTTTTGTTATTGTTTGAGTGAAATCACTCTACACATGTTGTGTTTTAATTATATTTGTACATCTAAGCCACATAAGGAGGTCGGGTTCCTTGTTGAGTCTCTTAGATCATTTTGGGAGTTTTTCCTTTCCACTGTCACCCTATAAACACTGTAGAAATAAATCAGACTATATAATCATACTACTAGGTTTTGTGTAAGAAGGTGCTTCTCCTTATTCCAGGTGAGTCGTTGGGGAGGCGTCTAGCCGAGATCGTCCCAGACGCCGTGGATCAGGGTAACCTGACCCCGGATCAGCAGCTGGGCCTCAAACAGGCTGAGGAGAGACTGCAGAGAGACTACATTCACAGGCTGACCAAGGTAGGAGCTAGGCCTCGTACTCCAGCTCTGATAGCTGCTGTGGCTCTGAGAGTGAGAGATGTTTATTCTCTCTGTGTGTGTATTTTACTGCAGCAGTCTCCCGATTATCCAAACTACCAGTACCTATGCAAACTGTGCTCGGTTCACGTGGACAACATCCAGAGTGCTCACAAACACATCAAAGAGAAGAGGCACAAGAAGAACCTCATGGTAAATAAACACACACACACACACACACACACACACACACACACACACACACACACACACACACACACACAGAGGTGAGTAAGTGAGAGCGGCTCTATATTTATCCTGTTGATGTGACCTATACTGTTTCTAATGTTTCAGAGTGAGAGCAGGTGCGAATGCTGTAATTCACACACACTGTGTTTAAATCTTACATGTAAACAGTAATAAACAGACTGGGAGCTATGGTCCTACTGGTCATGGGGTCATCAGGGAGCAAACCCCAGTGCTTTAGGTTTTAAGGGCATTGGTGCAGGAACGTAGAACGATCAGCCAAAACGTTAGAACCACACACAGAGCAAATAATTAGCATTACATTATCTCGTTAAAGCGGTGCTCGTTAAGATCTGGGACCATAAGGGAGCAGCCCGTTCTCATAGTGCACATGTGGGAAATGTTCAGGACCAATGATAATAGTCACATAATCTTTATTCTTAAGGAAAAAATGTTATGAGAAATGGTTATTCATGAAGTAACTTAAGAATTATCTTATTATTTACTCTTTCCTTTGGGGAAATTCTAAGAACAAGTGATATTCTTGAAATCATTATGTCCTTAAATGTTTCTTCACATTTTAAATTTAATTTGACGCTGCCGCTGTTGTTCTTGCCCCGTCCTCATTTTGTTCTCCACTTTTGTCGTCCCACGGTTATCGTATTACAGAGAATTTTAGTGTTGGTTAAAAACACTCGGTTTGAGGGTTTCCCTCAGTTTTCTGTCTCTGAGCAGATTAAGCTAAATAACAGGAAATGCACATTCAAAGTGGGTCTCGCTGTAAAAGAAAACCTAGGATACTTGAAAGAACATTTTTTACATGTTAGAACATTCATACGAACGTGTTTCTTGGTGTTTGTCTTAGTTTGCATGTCTTTTCTTAAGAAAGCTTTTTTGAATCCAACCACCAGAACCCAAACCTTTGGTTAACTGCTGATTAGAGGCTCCATGGCACAAAATATAATCCGACAGGAACTGGAGCTCTGTAAATTACAGCAGCACTGGGACAGGAACCCTAGGATTCTTTAGTTCTAGTTCTGGTAGGCAGGGCTTTCAAATTACACCCGCACTAGGTGCATTTTCCACCTACTCCACCAGTCGGCGCTGTCTACTTTTTAATTTAAGTAGCGTAATTCATATATTTCCCA
>JAVSBU010111818.1:0-13185 GCA_033118015.1 Loricariichthys derbyi
GGCCATAGGAAACCCATTGAGCACAATGTTATTTGGCTGTTTTTTGACGCTTAATTTCGCCCGCAGTTTTCGAGATAAGATACGGGACCAATGCCGTAACATGCAGAATTCTCAGGACACGGTTGCTTGTACACAGCTAAGAATTCACACATTGCATTCCCGCATTATGCGCGAAAACGCAAAAAAAAAAAATTCCTTTTGAGTTAACATTATGGCCAATTTCCGACGGCCGTAACTCTGACACTTTTTGAGCTTGAAACATGAAAATCGGCATGCATGGACAGGGGAGCACCCTGACCCGGCACTTGCATCGTGGCAATCACACTCACATTTTCTGCAGGAAATGCACTTCTCTAGTTATTTTTATAATTCACTTCCTAAAAAATAAAATAATAAAATGTTGAAAAAAGTTCCAGGTTGTTGACTTTTTCCCTTTCAATACAATTAATTCACATTTATATAATAGCAATAATAAACCTTTACTGTGTAAAACTAAACTGTTATGACAGTTGGATTCCTTAGTCTATACTCTTACTCTTTCTATAGTCTTCTTCCTCACTTTTCTTTACCCATTGACCCTAGTCTAGTGTTAGGGTGTTGACTTTGAAACTGTAGCCAGGCTGCTCTTGCACATGTCTCATTAGTTCTTTTGAACACAGGTGAACATATGGCTGGTTGTGCTTAAGAGATTGCCTAGGTTGACCTTTTCCTAGCATGATAATTAGGCCCAAGAGCCGTGGTGGCATTCAGTTCTGGAAACATAGGCTAGAAGAGGTCTTATCAGTTAGTGTGGTGTGGGCTATCAAAAATTAACATTTTCACTTCATATGCTTCTAATAATCGCTAACCTTACCCAACCCATCACCTAAAGGACCTTTTATGTTCTCTCTTAGGCTCAAATTCTCTCACTCTCTCACGTTTGCTCTCTCTTCTCTTTTGATGTGTACTCTCCACAGGAATTAAATGTGAAAGAAATTACTTTGACCCCTGGGCGACAGCAGAGAGTGACCCAAGGCGGCACAAGGCACCCAGAGCTGGAGCGGGAGATGAGCTAGTATTAAGTATGCCATTTTTGCATGTAATGGGCTGCCTCAGTTCATTAAAATAGGGTGAGCAAGATCATTCTTGGCCGTCTATGGCACTTGGTGGGACAGTCTATGTAAATACTTTAAATCAGTTTAAGGCCAACAAGATAGGTCATGCCACAGTCATCATTGCTGAAGGTCACATATCATTGGTTGGTTCCATTTTCAGTCCCTTACTTTAACTTTCTCTAAATGATAGCAGGGTACCTTCCTATTAAATACAAGCCCTTTGGGATCAAGGTAATATGCATGTTATAATGAAATTTGCCTATTAGCAAAAAAAAGCTGTCTCGACTGTTTTTTTTTTTTTTTTGGACACCACTTTTTGGTACTAGCCTCAAATACCCTACTGAATCACCTTTGACAATAACATTCTTTAAGTGGTAACATTGTTGCGCTCTATCCTGCATATATTTCCTGGCTTTCGAGCAACTTACAGAATGAGCTGCGTGTCTTTTATTATTAGCTTTGGGGTATAATGAATGTACTGTATGTAAATAAGCCAAAAAATATTTCAGTTTGTTGGAAAAAGGCATGGGTTTCCATAATTTCTACTTTTTAGTAGAAGAATATCTAAAAATAATTTGTTTTACGTATTAAATTCTTAGGAAAGAGAAAAGGATTACCTCATACACACCACTCCAGATCAAGGGAAATCTGGTTGCGAAAGTGACCAGCTATAAGTACCTTGGTGTCCATATCTCTGAGGACCTGACATGGACCACACATGTCTCCACCCTGATAAAGAAGGCACGGCAATGCTTATAAGATCTTAGGAGGTTGAAGAAATTCAAAATCTCCACAGAACTGCTAAAACGTTTCTTTACATCCATTGTTGGGTCTGTTCTTTTTGGGAGCATCACTTCCTGGTTTGGAAATTGCAGCTCTCTCACAATAAGAAAGACCTTCAAAGAGTGATCCGATGCGCTGAGTGCATCACCAGGACTACACTGCCAATACTGCAGGATATTTATTCCAGACAGTGCAGAACCTCAGGAGATAGGATTATTAAGGACATTCACCAACCAAACAACAGACTGTTCAAATGTCTCCATTCCAGCAGAGCCAGAGCTGAGTGACTAAGGTGAAGTTTTTACCCCAGGTCATTCGGACACTAAATGCACATGAACCCTAAGATCTAAAAATCTAAAACTCTTTACTGACACGAAGTCACTTTAATTATCTTCTGTCACTTGCACAATATTCATTCACTGTTTAAATGCACATTACATTTTTACATTTGTTTGTATTTAGTCTCTTTCAGTTATTTTCATTATTTATAGACTTATTTATTGCTAAGATGTTATTTTCTTGCATTTAGTATGCACATTTACTTATACTGTCTTTAAAAGCATTTCTAAGTTAAATTGTAATTTTAATACTTTCTTCTCTATTTTTTTACTTGCATGGTCTATGGATCAGTCGCTTTTTTAATTTCACTATATATCTCACCTGATACAAATTTATATGTAACAAATAAACATCTTTAATCTTAATTTTAGTCATGCATTTGTCATGATGGGGATGAGTGCGGGGAAGACCCAAGTTTAGAGTAAGGGAAGGAGACATGACAGGCAGCGCAGTCAGTGAGGGGGCTGTCCGTACCTGTCAACAAATACCTAAGAGGGAAGCTCATCCTACTACAGGTATCCCTCTGACGTTACCAATTGTCCCTGAAGCCTGGCGTGACAGACCACCAGGGGTATGGAGGCAGGTAGGTGGTGTGAGAGCCTCCCTTCAACAGGTTACCTCAGGATAACCCCTTCCAATGACCCTCTACAAAGGCCCAGTGTGCCCTGCTGACCCCAGGGAGAACCTTGCTGGGTTCGTGTCTATGGGCAATGTGAACGGGAGTCACAGGATGTTGGAAGGGGATGGTAGTGGGCAGCAGAGTGTCTAGCAGGGAGAAGGTGACACATAGTGAACGTAGCTATGGGTTGGCCTGATGGCTAGTAAACCAAAGGTAGCATGGAGCTATGGGTTAGCATAGCAGCTCACAAAGTGAAGATAGCACAAAGCTACAGGTTGGCTTAGTGGCTCATGAAGTGAAAGTAGCATGGAGTTATGGGTTAGCCTAGTGGCATGTGAAGCAAAAGTAGCATGGATGGGTTAGCAGACCAGCTTGTGAAGTGAAGGTAGCGAAAAGCTACAGGTTGGCCTAGTGGCTCATGAAGTGAAATGTAATGTAAGCTACCAGTCATACGGCATTATGCATGTTTCAGTGAGGTGCCTTTATGGAGAGATGACTGGCTGGATGCTCCCTGGAGGACTGGCTGCACAGATCCGGCACTTGGCAATGAAGCGCTTGACCTCATTGTCCAAGGACTTCGAGGGTCCTGACTCTGACTAGATTTGCTGTGAATGGTGAAGCATGTCCCTAACACCTCACCGAATCCGAAGCCCTGGCTGTGTCGAACCAGTACCCCAGAGGCCTATTGCCTGGGTCAGAACTGGTAGGCACAGGGGGCCCTCATTCAGCAGGAAGCACTGCCACAGGGGCTGCCAGCAGTGTAAGGTGTAGGACCAAAATGGTTCCACTGAGCACCTGCAGAATAATTTGTTGCAGCAGCTGCCCAGGTTGGCACTTGATCCCCTGCAGCTGGAGTGCCTGCTGGATGCTGGGCTCCTTTGGGAGGTCCTCTGCTGGGTCCCTGTTCTGGTCACGCCCTTCTGTCATGATGGGCATAAGTGCGGGGATGACCCAAGTGTAGAGTGAGGGAAGAAGATGTGAGGTGCAAGACGATAGGCAAGGGGGCTGTCCCTACCTGATGGTGAATACCTTGGAGGGGAGCCCCTCCTACTACCAGTATCCTTCTATGATGGGATTCTGTTACCAGCTGTCCCTGAAGCCTGGTGTGATAGACCGTAAAGTAGCACAGAACTATGAGATAACCTGATGGCTAGCAAAGTAGCACGGAGCTATGGGTTAGCTTAGTGAAACACAAAGTAGCATGGAGCTATTGGTTGGCCTAGAGGCTCACAAAGCAAAAGTAGCATGGAGCTACAGCTTAGCCTAGTGGCTAGCAAAGTGAAAGTAGCACAGAGCTACAGGTTAACCTAGCAGCTTGCTATGTGAAAGTAGCACAGTGTCTCACCAGAGTGAAGGTAAGCTGTCACTCAGACGGCATTACAGTGCCTGCTAAGGGCACGATGAGGGATGTTGCAGTGAGATGCCGTTATGTAGCTCTAACAGGTGTCCCTCATAGGCTGTGATTAGTGCCGAATCTGCTGGGTGGCTGTTGCATGCTGGGAGTAGTAGTCCCCACCAAACAATACCCTGAACACTCCCTCAGCCCTCTAGCAGTGGGCCAGGCAGTGATGGCAGTCCTAACAGCATTTTTATTTTAGATGTATTACTTATTACTAATTTTAATAAACAACAGTGTTACAGAGCATGCAGGCAGAGAAATTGGCTTTCCCAAACAGATGTGCTTTAAGCCATTCTTACATTTGTTGATGTCACCAAAGAGCAGACATGTAAGCTGTAATTACAGTGTGTGGTAGGGTGCAATTTGGGACATGGACATATGAAACGTTAATATCAGAAGGGAATAGAGTGAGAAGCATCGCTACAGGTTCTGTGTGTGTTTTAACACAGAGATTAAAAAAAAAAAAAAAAAAAGATTTGGGACATTATCATCTTCTTTATATTTATTAAATAAAACTGTAATACATTTTGTTGTAGTTCTCATTTTCAAATGTTATGCTTAGTTAGTTTTCGTCTCCTTTTTGTTGTGAAAAAATAGGTCATCAACAAATATTTTTCTTCACATTTTTGTTAATTAAAACCAGCACTGCTCATTATTCATGTGATTTTCATTTCAGAGTTCATGTGTGATGATGAGCAGGGTCTATATGAGAAACTGTCTGAAATGCTGAATGAGGACGACGTGTCACCTGTCATAGATCTACCTGGTAAGGATTTTAAATATTTGATAAAACTAGTTACATGTTGTTACATGTTGCAAATTTAAAGGACTTGAAACTTGCATGACTAACACTGATAAACAACTTGACTTTGCTTAGTGTTCATGATATGAGATTGACGTAATTGAGACAGATCAGTAAAAAATACTTGATTTGTGTAAAGTAAAATATTTACACTTTTAGATTTAGAATTTTTAGAATTTTGTTTTTAAACATGACTGGGTGATTTCTCTTTCAATGCATACAAACCTGGCAAATTATCAGTATGCAAGAAACCAGCAGAGATAAATTTGGCAAGAAGCTCATAACATGGAATTAGCTATTAAAAAATGTGGAATTTGGATCCAAGGATGATGTTTTTGAAGAAATTAATGAAAAGATAATGGTGATATGCAGGGTCTGCAGATCAAAAATCATCAACATGGCCACCATGACCTCTAACTTCATCCGTCACTATGAAACTCACAAAGAAAATTATGTGACTGTGTCTATTAAGCTAATTTTCTCACTACTCAGTTATTAGCAAGAAAGATAACATTTTAGATATGTTAGACTTGTGGTAGATGACTTACCTCCAAGCAGCCCAATGCCCAATAGAGGGTCACAGAAGCATAGGAAACGTGCTCCGTGGGGAACTACAACTCCCAACATACACTAAGCATGCAATAGTCATGGAGCTAATCACGGCCCACAAAGGACACCTGTTTCTAGGGCTATTTATGCCACCTCACAGTAGTGCCTGTTATGAGACCCTTAATAGCCCTTAATTGTGGAATTTTCACTTTGCAGCCAATAGATTACCTGTGCTATTCGCACAATTGAGCTACTAGGTTATTTGTGCTATTTGTGCTATCCAGCTACTGGGTAGCTGTGTTACCCACATTATTCAGCGACTAAGGTATCCATGCCACTTGTGCTACTCAACCGCTAGGGGATCTGTGTTACTCACACTACTCAGCCACTGCTACCCACACCCCTTTCTCTTTCCTCCATGGGTATCCTCCACCTACCTGTTAGTTTGCCCCTAGCAGCGCTGTGGCACAAGGTTCCAGGGAAAGCTGGTGGTGGTATTTCTTTGCAGAGCGATACTGGTAGGGGTAATCCCCCCAGGTTACAGGGTCTTCTGCAGTGTCAGCACTTGTACGTCCAGCACTGCCTGCCTAGCACTCCCCATTCTCCTTCTCTTCTCCGCACATGCATCCCTCAGCAGCTGTGTGGTGCACCGCTTAAGTGCTCATTCCCTATCCCTATCACAAGCGTTCCCGGCCACCAAGACATTTCTTTTATTCCTATTTTTGAGCCACCAGCTCTTCTAGTTCTGCACTTCGATCCTCCCTTTACTCATACCCATCATGACAGAAGGTCATAACAAGACCATGAACCCAACAGACTGGCGCCACAGGGAACTTTATTGATGAGTGCCTGGCGTGGCAACTCAACTTGGCTCTGGAGGAGCTGCCCCAGGCCACCCTTCTCATGTCCATCGATGGGTGGCCACTAGGTATTGGGGTCATATCTTATCATACACAGCCAGTTGACCTGCAGGTGGGGGCACCAGACCAAAAGGATCGCCCTTCTAGATCCCCAGCACCTCACCTATGGTGAGTGTTGGAGTTTCGGTGGCAAACCAAGAACCCGCTGGTCGACTGGCAGACCCATTCCATAATTCATTGGGCCTCTCATTGCCAGGAGTCTTGTCTGGTGCCAGCACATTCCCCACAAGTATTGGTGGTCCTAACCTGGGAGGCGGAAATGGCCATGAAGAGTGCCTGGCAGGGCAGGTCTGACCTTGGGAATGGGCCCCCAGGACAGAGGTATGGGCAGCTACCAGGCTGTCCATGCAATTCAGCATGGATTCAACCCTAGGCTATTCACACTATTCACACTATCCAGATGCTGGGCTGTCCATGTTAATTGCATCATTCAGCCACTAGGGTATCCATGCAACTTGTACTATTCAGCCGCTAGGAGATCCATGCTACTCACACTACACAGTCACTAGGCTACCCCTGCTAGCCACACCCTTTTCTCTCCCCTTCACAGGTATTGCCACCTACCTATCTGTTTGCCCCTGGCAGCACTGCGGTGTGAGGTTCCAAGAGAAGGCTGATAATGGTATTCCTTTGCAGAGGGATATCGGTAGTGGTCATCCGCAAGGGAACAGGGTCTTCAGCAGGGTCATGCCATTAGCAATGCCCACTTCACACACCACATTCTTGGCTCTTTTAGTTATCCGCATATGTTTCCTCCAGCAGCCATTTGGAATGCCACTTAAACACTGTTTCCCTGCTCATGTATCCCAGGTTCGATCCCTGCTACAGATAACCCCCTTACTGTTCCATTTTTCACAACCGTGCTGTGTCTTGCAACCCTTCCCGGCTGCATTTTCCAATTTTGAGCAACTGGCTCTTCTAATTCTGTACCTGGGTTCTCACTCACTCATGTATTAGCATAAAAATGTCTTAATTAAATTTTCAGAGATCACTAGTGCCATAGAAAAGCCATAGATCAAACATTATCTCAATCCTATTGTGAGTAAGGAATCAGTGACTGGCTAGCTGGATGGATGATTAGTACAAGAGCAAAGAAGGATCTGCCTTCTCCTCCTGTAGTGGATGTGTTAATCCTAGTATCCTTTTGAAAATGTTTCATTCTGAGATTTCATGAACATTCTGAGACAATAACTGAGAGATTAATCTCACAGCTCCAGTGAAAATGCCAAATAATTCAACCCATTTTAATTGGGTAACACTGCATGCGTAAATTCTTACAGGCCTAAACCCACTGTTAAGTAGTTACATTTATGTATCATCATACTCAAATATGCAGCACTGTATTCCCAATGAAACAGAAAGAGTGAACACTCTGGCACGTTTCCACAATGTTGTCTTTCTGTCTTTTAATGGATCAAGGAGGGGAACCAAAGACTGTAGCAGAGGGGAAAGACTACTGGAGCATTGTAATCACTGTTCCACCTTGTTTCAAGCTAGTTGAAGAGAATAGAAATTTCATTTCATATAAAATTTGAATTTGCTTCTTAGTAATTTGAATGTATTTCCTCTGCTGTCTCTCAGTTTTGGATTGCAATTTGTTGTTAGATGTGGAATGCTGTTTTTACAGTGGGTTAGGGGAAAAAAAAAAAAAAAAAAAAAAAAAAAAAAAAAAAAAACATGCTAAATTTAAATCATTGGTGGCTTGAACTGCATGCTTTGACTGCATTTTTTTTTTATATTATTGTTCTGCACATTAACCTTTACATTCATCCAATATTTGCAGCAATTATAACTGTCAGTTTTTAAAAATATACAAAGTGCAACTTTCATGTCCGTGTTCTCTAGCTGTTCCCAGAGGTGTGACTTGTTTGTAGGGCATTTTCACTGATCTGACATCTTATAGCACAAGCAATCAGAAAGCTGCTTTTTTCAGTTATACACGGTCTGATGTCTTGTCTTATTTTGCTAATTTTAAGCATTTTATAATTGAAGTTTTAAACATGGCTTCTTTTCTGAAAGTCTGTAAGGCAAATTAATATACTTTTATAAGAATAATTGGTGAATAAATTACAGAAGCTTAACAGAATAAATAAAATAGAAAATATAATGAAATTGGTAAAATAATTAATTAAATAGGATATAATAACTAGGACTCTAATAATTAATATAGAGAACAAACAGTGAACAAACAGAGAATATACAATGAAGGTCTGGACAGTTATTAATCCTCTGTTTTCATCTGGTAGGCAACAGTATTTCTGGCATGGGATCCTCAGTCAACAGGTGTTGTAATGGAGAGAAAATAGGGTCCGCTGATGAGCTGTGTGTCATGCATGTCAGGATCAGATTTGGTGGTTGGGGGTGTATCCCTTATGTTGTGTTAGAAAGCTGCCCACATCTTTAGTGTTAGTGTGACCTGATTTTAAATCAGCCTGAAAATTCTCAAAATCAATAGTTATCATCCAGTGTTTTTTCTCACCTCATAGCTAACGTAGTTTGTATTTAAATCCATGTAAACACTGTTTTCTTTTTTTTTTTTTTTTGGCTCCATACACTTTGCAACTTATAATATATCAGTCGTTTTCAATTTTCAAAAATGTTTAAATTCATTATAGCGAATTCCTATTGTAAAGAAAATGCTGAGGATGTTATCATTAATAATAATTAATAATAGCATTAATAACTAATAACAGAACACATATATTGCTTTTTTTAGCATTACATTAATATATATATATATATATATATATAGTGACATCTGTGCTGTTACAGGTCAATTCTGACCCGTATAGATAAGAGAAATGCAAACAGTCCTTTCTTTTTCGTAAAACCAACTTTATTTTATTCAGAACAGCAAGTGCAAATTGAAAATTAAACACCAAAAAACAATTTTCTTTGGGTGTGAAGGATGATGGTGTGTGTGGAGTTTGAAGCTCTCTCCGCAAATATACAGAGCCTTAGGTTCAGGACAGCCACTGGCATCTTTCAGGATGGGGATATACCAGAAACCTCCCCAACTCCTCCAGAAAAAGCCTCCTCTTGAATGTTTTTCTGATGTTCTATCCATGATTAATTTCTGTCTACACCACAAATGCATTGTATGAAGACACAGCCAATATATTATGAAAGGCTGCCATTGGCCATCTTTTTGTCTTTTACTTGCATGTGTAAGTGACCTTGTCTAGATTGTCAACTCCTCCTTTTTTTTTTTTTTTTTTTTTGGTTATAATTCAGCATCATATTTGGGTTTTTGTCCTCCCTACTGCTCAAAGCGCATCCTTGTGAAAAGTGAACATCAGCAGTGACATTTCTGGGTTTTTTTTTTTTTTTGTTTTGTTTTTTGGGCAGCATGACACAGTTGTGGTTTTCACTAAAAATGCAAACTTTGAGGAGAAAGGTTCCCTGTTCTTTGTTCCAAGAAGTGCAAGAGAAAGCTCAGGTTTGTTTTTCCTGATGGTTCCCAACATGATCAGCTTCTTCTTCAGCATTTCTTTGCAGAGGTCATAAATTGTCATCAGGTGTCATGCCAGGAGTGCATTTGGATGGATGGATGGATGGATTGATGGATGGATGTTTGTTTGTTTAACACCAGCAATCTGGAGTGAGCCTGATGTCACGGCTGAATCCAGCAAGGCTTGGCGTCTGCACATGCACAATCGGCATAGCAGACACCATTACCTTCAGTCTTGCAGTCAGCTGTGATTGGCGTTTTAAAAGTGAGCAGTCTTCACCAGGTCTTTGTCAATAGTAAGCCCCGTTTTACCATCTGTCAGCCCGGTGATCACGTTTGATTCACCATGGTTTGCGCAGCCGTTATGGAGCATTTTTAGACGGGGTTTTAGTAGACATGTGATTTCCATCTCTATTCGCTAAGGACGTCCCGAGGCTAGTGCACATACCCTGAATTTATGTGTGTGATCACAGGCTGCACATGTGGGTGCATACACCAGTCTCACTCTTTGGCATCAGAGAAGGTGGTACCACCCTTCCTTTGTAGAGGGAGGGTGGAGTACGGTCATGAGACTTGAGGAAACGACAGGGGTTAGCTAATAGTGTAGGGACAGTTAGCTTGATCTCTGCTCCATACGCGCCCCCCCCCCCCCCATCCTGGAGCCTGCCTGGTTGTGTTGGTATGGCCCAGCTGGAGAGAAACCACATGGCAGAGGCCAAGCAGATGCCCCCCGATGTGGCCATGCCGGCACCAGCCACACCTGAAGGGGCCAGGGAGTAGTCTACTCAGGATTTGAGCTCAACCCACAGGTGGGTCGTTGCCCAGGGCCTGTCCCTGCACTGCACTCTGCCGGACCTCGCTTCGGTCTCCCATTTGTCCCAGTGGCTGGCCGGTTGAAATGACACTCATCCTCTTCAACAGACCATGAATTCTCTTACATATGTGTCATCCTTGATACGTATGTTTGGCTTCGTCAAACCATGGCAAAGTGTACAATTGTAGGTCTCATCGTCAAAGCCAGGAGAAAATCAAACATGTTTGATTTTCTCCTGGGTTCCCAGTATTTAAGCCACACCCTCCCTGCAATCACGAAAAAAGCCCAGGTAAGCTATGACATGCCCAAGATACTCCGAGTAAACTCAAGTAAGCACGCGAAAAGGCTGTGCCATGACAGCCATGGCAAAAAAGTCCCACGTGAGATTGGGGTATTACTGTGCAAAAAGCCCCGTGTTAACCATATCCAGAAGCAGTGGTGTTGATTTCTCTGGGCTCAGAGGAATCTAGGATGGACCACCACACAGTGGAAATGTGTATTTTGGCCAGATGAAGCTGTATTTCAGATCTTTTTTGGGAAAAAAATGGACTCCGTGTACTCCAGACCAAAGAGAAAAATAACCATCCACAATGTTACAAACAACAAGTCCAAATGACATGGTCTGTTATGGTATGGGATTTTGCCACTGCCCTTGGCAAAGGTTTATACTTATGTGAGGGCAGCTTTAATGCAGAAAAGCACAGTGATATTTTAGAGCAACATATACATTTAAGATTAGATCTGTCCAAGGACATCCGTGCTTTTTTCAACAAAATAATGCCATACAAATCAAATCAGCAAACGTTCTGACTAAAATATGCAAATCCCTTCAATCTTTCTTTGAGGAACATTGTTTTTAAACATTTCAATAATTTTCATATATTTCCTTTGCCATTGCCATCTCCTGCTCTTCAAAGTCTCATTCTTTCTGGGATCCTGCTTTTGTACCAAATCATGATCATAATCACCTGTTGATATCACCTGTTTGAAATCACATCATTATATTGTTTTTTAATCTCATTACGAATGCTATTACTAACTCCAACTGTTTTGGAATGTGTTGCAGGCATCAAATTCTAAATGAGTGAATATTTGTAGACAAACAATACATTGTATCTGTTTAAACATTAGATATCTTGTCTTTGTAGTGTATTCGATTGAATATGGGTTGAAAGGGATTTGAAAATCATTGTATTCTGTTTTTATTTATGTTTAGCACAATGTCCAACTTCATTGGAATAGGGGTTGTACAAAGGAATTAGCTTTGTAATGCAGTAACACAAGTCTTTGCCAAAAATTGTGGTTACAACCCAAACATCGATTAGGGTTATGGTTTTGAACATAACTGTATATAGAAAAGCAGGATTCATATAAAGCTAAATATTTAGTGTGTCTAGTCAAAGTTTCAGTAAGGCAAAATGCATGTGAACAAGTATCACTAATTATTTCATTTCTAATAACTTTTTGTAGGATACTAAAAAGCAGTTATTTGAACCTGTTAGACTGCTGTCTGAGCCTGGCTTTGGATAATCAGCCCTTAACAAACCTTGCCATAGGTCTTTTGGCAAAGATGTTGCAGGAAATGAAAACAGCACCTTCCTGAGTGTGATGGGTATGTCCCATCCTAAAAGGCCAGCCTTACCCTCAAAGGTTGGCTATGAAGCCCATGTTGTTTTCAGCGCACCATTTGAAGAGCAAGTAGTTCAGTGACCATTACTTGCTACATGAATGCTAAACCACATGAATGACCAAGCTTAAAAAACTACGAATGTGGAGCTGTCTAAGCTCTATAATGTTTGGTACCATGGTACGCCTGACATACAATTAACTATAGCTACTGGAATCCCTAAAGTGGAATCTACTGTAATTTCATGTGTCTTAGAATAGAGTCGAGCATATCCAGATCTCTTTAAACTGGCCTCCTATTGGGTGTTTAACTGAGCATGGTAAACCAGCTTGTTGTGTGAACAGGTAAAGAATGGTTTTCTTGTGGACTATCCTTAGCTTTACCACTGTTTTGCCACTGTGAGAGTGATGCTGAAGCAGGGGCATCACTATATATACTATGACATCTAGACTTCCTATGCCAGTTGTATGACTAATATTGAATGACCAGGATCAGATTGCTCGAATTGGGAGACCCTTTAAAAATTTTCACTCTGTGTTTCATGGCAGCCATTTGCTAAAATCAAAAAGTTCATTTTTTTTTTCTCATTAATGTACACTCAGCACCCCATCTTTACAGAAAAACAAAAAAAAAAAAACAAAAAAAAAAACAGTCATGTAGAATTTTTTTGCAAATTTATTAAAAAAGAAAAAATGAAATATCACATGGTCGTAAGTATTCAGACTCTTTGCTCAGTATTGAGTAGAAGCTCCCTTTTGAGCTAGTACAGCCATGAGTCTTCTTGGGAA
>JAVSBU010111927.1:0-13185 GCA_033118015.1 Loricariichthys derbyi
ATAGGAAAAGTTATTAAGTGAATGTTAAAGGGTTAAGTATAAGAGTGTGGGAAGCATTTGTAAAGACTTAAAATAATGTACTTACTGTATAACTACTACAGTAAGCATAGCGTCGCTACTTCACGGAAATTCATTTGAAAATTCAATTGCGGATGGGTCTGTAACGATTCCCCCGTGATAAGTGAGGGAACACTGTACGTGCAAAGATTTGGGCAGGTCCAACCTGTAGGTGACAGGATTGATTTGCTGTACCATCTTAAAAGGCCTCACGTATCTCAGCGCCAGTTTGCCCAAAGTCCCTCAGAGGGGATGGTCCTTGGCAGACAGCCAGACTCTTTGGCCTGGATGATAAGTAGGTGCTGGCCAATGCTTGCAGTCGGCTTGCTGGCACATAGTCTACCTGGAGTGCTTCAGTGGTGCCCGGGCCTTCCTCCAGGCCTTCCGACAATGCCTCGTGTAATGGGATGCAGTGGGTGTGGACACTGATCGTGGAGTGCCACGATTATTGTGAGCAATCTCGGCCCATAAGAGTTGTTTGGCTCAAGTGGTCGGATTCCCTGCCGTTATGCAGAGGAGAGAGTGAGCCAGGTCCTGATTGACCCTCTCCATTTTCCCATTGGATTTGGGGTGAAATCCTGAAAAGAGGCTCAGTGAAGCCCCAATTTGATGGCAGAAGGCTGCCCAGAAACAGTTGGAGAACTGAGGGCCTCGGTCAGAAACCATGTATTGTGGGAAATCATGTACCCTAATGACACGATGGATGAAGAGGTCCCTCGTCTCCTTGGCCATGGGTAGCTTGGGCAAGGTGATAAACTAGAAAAGCGATCCACCATGACCAATATGGTGGCATTTCCTTAATAGGGGCAGCCCACTGATGAAATCTAGGGAGACATGAGACCATGGTCAGTGGAGGATTGTGCAGGCCATGTGGGTCCATTGCATGACCTGCTCCATCACCATGGATGGGGGTGCCCCAGGGTCAGTTGCATGGGTACCCACATGGTGCAAGACAAAAAATTGGCTGTAGCGCGCTCCCTGTCCCATTGCCTGGGCCTAGCATCAAACCAGGTGCATAGGTCATACAGTGCACTGAGGGATGCAGGTGGCTTGTGAACTGCTAGCTCATCTTTAACACAATTGCTGAGCCCGTTAAGGAAGATGGCCTACATGGCCATGTCATTACAACTGGACTCCGCAGCCAGTATCTGGGAATCAATTATATAATCGGTCAATGGCCAGGAGCCCTGGATAAGTTCAAGCAGATGGGGAGCAAGATTGCATCCTCCCTAAGGGTTGGAGGGCATCAGTGAATGTCTTAGTTGACACGTACCTGGGAGCTTTTGCATCCCATAGGGCTAAAGCCCTATGGATAAAGCCCTACCTGAGAGTAAAAAGCAATAAGAAATGTACTGTGCCTTATCTGATGGGAACCTAGCTGGCTGTTGCTCAAAAAAGAAGTGAGCACTGTAACAAGAAGCCCCTGCACTTATCGGGTTCCCCTAAAAACCTTTCTGGGGTGGCGATGAGAGAATTGCAGCTAGGAGGTACCTTCATCCCTAAGGGGAAGAGTAACTACCAGGAATGTCATCACTAAGGGCATGAACAGGGAAACAGGAAAAGGGACTGGAGCGGAGCAGATGGGTGAACAAAAAGGCAAAAGGGGTGAAAAAGGCGAGTTAAGAAAGGTAATGAGTCAGAGCTCAAGCACAAAAATAAATTAAGAAACCGACAGGGAAGGGGAAACCAAAACACAGAGTATTACTCAGAAAAAAGGTGACAGAAATGCAAAAGGGCATGGGTGCATGAAGCTAACCACATGCTAACCAAACAAAAGAAACCATAGCTAAAAACCCGAAATCAAAGCAAACAAGACCAAACTCGAGCCGAAAATGAGGAACCAAAAAACCACGGACAAAAAACCCCCAAAAAAACCAAAACGAAAATAGAGCAAAAACCTGAACTGACAAAAATAGCAATAATAGCACTGGTAGAGCATGAGAAAACCAACATGCAATGATGCATGAAGCAAGGAAAGGATGCAACGAGGAACCCTGCTGAACGCCTCACTTTTATCGGTGTCCAAAAAGGTGTACCTCGTCCACCCTGATTACTGCTTCATGTGTCTACGTGAACTACAATTATTTAATTAGATTAATATGCTTTCAATACTGATATACAAAATATTACACGCTCCATAATATGTGCCTTCTTAATAATTTCCTCTTACTGATCATATATTAAACATTTTCAGGTGTGGTGCCAGAGTGTGAGAGGAGCAGCCCTGTGGATTATTTTTGGTACAGGAAGACCCTAAACTCCACTGCAGCCATAGACGAGTCAGGTGGGCTGCAATGGTGGATGGTTCTGTGTCTTGTTGCAGCCTGGGCTGTGCTCTATGTATGCTGTATCCGTGGAATAGAGACTACTGGGAAGGTATAATCAGATTCCAGTTAGGTCAGTTACAATACCTAACACTTCATAGTACAGTGATAAACATTGCATGAACTGAACAAATATAAAAAGGCGACAACTTCTTAAATTAAGATATATATAGAGCTAATTAAATGCATTTAGATCAACCACCAAAAGAAATGTAGAGCATTTTTATTATATTTGCCTTTGTTAGTTCAGTGTAGCAAATAATATTTATAGTATTCTGCAAAATGTTTCGTAGTTTGGTGGTGCAGCAGTCTAAGACACTAACCCGCCACAATGCAAATTCAGTGGTTCTTTCCACTTTTGTTGTTCTCCATACATCAGTGAAATCAGTGAGGTTGAAATCAACCCCCAATGCTACAACAGTGACTCTTACTTAACCTGTAAAAGCTTGACGTGGAATCAAGCCTTGCTTGACATGGATATGGAATCAAGCTTTGCAGATTGTCTTCAGCTGGCACTGGCTACAAAAGAGTGACAGTGAAGCAGTTCAGCACAGTGCTATTGTGTAAGGTACGATACTTTTATGCCTGTCAGCCCGGCATCTGTGCTTGCTTTGCCATTGGCTTTGTGTAGCCAGTGTGGGGTTTAGACAGGGTTTTGTGACACGTGGTTTAACTCTTTGTACGTACTAGGCACGTCCCGGCTTGGTGCGTTGTATCCCATACATGCTGCATGAGCAGGGGTGCATGCACCAGCCTTGCTTGTGGCATCAGAAAAGGTGAGAGGCAAAGGTACCACCCTTCCGTTTAGAGGCAGGGCAGAGTAAAACCAGGAGGCTTGAGGTAATTGTCAGGGTATAGATGGTTAGCGTAGGGACAGGTAGTGTTACCTCTGCACCACTCGGAACCCCCTCGGCACACCCTGCATCCCCTGCTTGGCTGATTGATTCCACAGGTGGGTCACCACTTGGGCTTGTGCCCTTACTGCACCCTGCCCTGCCTCACCCATGCCTCCCCTTCATCCCAGTGGTTGGCCGGTCCAGTACATCCAGCTGTAAAATTGGGTCCACACGATGTGGTTGGACGGATCAGCAGGGTGTAGCAAAGGCACAAGCCCAAGCGGTGACCCACCTGCGGAATCAATCTGCCCTGTGGGATTCCTCGTGTGGACCCTTTAGGGGATGCAGGGTGTGCTGAGGGGTTTCTGAATGGCACAAAAGTAACACTACCATTCCCTATGCTAACAGTCTACACCCTACCAAGCCTTACCTCACTTACCTCAAGTCTCCTGGCTTTACTCTTCAGAGGAAGGGTGGTACCTTCATCCATCATCTTCTCTACGCATTCCGTGCTCGGGAAGCATATGCCTAATGCGACGCACCAGCCTGGGATGTGCCTAGTGCATACAGTTAATAAAACCGTGCATCACTAACACCCCATCCAAACTCACATTGGCTACACTAAGCCAATGGCGAAGCATACGCAAGTGCTGGGTTGATGAACGTGAAGAAAGGTCTTACCTTCTACATAATGGCACCATGCTGAACTGCTTCACTGTCTGCCTTTTGTAGCCGGTGCCAGCTGAACCTAATCTAGGAAGCTTGATTCCAATTACTGTGCATGTGCAGGACAGGGGTACAGCTGTAACGTAAGCTCCATGCCAAACTGCCCTTGGTGATCGGAGCAGATCTTTCATGGATCATAATAACAATACACATTTTCTGTCATGATATGATATGGAAGGACCTAAGCGCAAGGGGCAAATGATAGTAGGTGCTCTGGATGCGCTTAGAACAGAGAAGTGATGACAATGGCGGATGCCTGCTGTCCCTACCCTATCTACGGCCCTAATGGTTACCTCCTGGAACCAACTCCACCTCCCCCTTTGGTGGGAGAGCTGGTCCTTTATCCATGGAATACTGGGCAACCGCCTTAAACATCACCACCTGGGCAGATGTGAGGGATAGACTATGGAAAGGGAGATGTTGAGACTGGGATGGAACAACAGGGACACGCTATAAATAAGGAGATGAAAAAACATGATTAAACTAAGGTAATGAGACCATGCTCGAGTGAAAAAAAATAACTAAGCAAACCGGAGGGGAATGGAGAACTAAGGAACGTAGCCAAGCTCTGGGAACAAACTGAACAAAAACCTGAGGGCCAAACAGAGCGAGCCACACAAGGAAATTGACACCATAGGCTGCCAAAACTCTGAATCAAAAAATGTGAGAAAACCTGAAGCCAAACGTGAGTGAAAAAACCCGAAGCCAAATGTAAGTGAGAAAACCCAAAAATGAACGCAAGCAAGAGAGGAAACCCGAAATGGTAGAACACTGAAAGATTAAGTTTGCTGAGCAAAAATGCCGATAGCAGTGACGCATGAAGCTGTCAAGAACGTGATGAGGAACTCTGCCGAATGCAATGCTTAAATAGAAGCTCATGCAGGTGTTCTGTGTTACGGCTGATTACTCTGTGCACCTGAACTATCTTGCATTGGCTCCGGAGTGATTGGTGGGCCGGCTCTGACTCCTAGCAGCCTGAGAGCCGGAACTTTTCACTCTGTGATGATTCATCCTGGATCTCTCAGAGACCAGAGAAGTTGATGCCACTTCTGGACATGGTTAACATGAGGCTTTTGTGAATGTAACGCCATATTGCAGTACTTGACAAAGTTTGCCACAGTAATCCTTTGCACATGTGGTTATAACAGCTATGGTTGAACATCTGTTATTGATCCAGTGCTATCTGGAGGATCAAAGATCACGAGCTTTCAGCTTAAGCTTGCACTCTTGCCCTTTAGCACTGAAATTCCAACTGATTCCTTGAATTGTTTAATGATATGCACTGTAGAGGGAAAAATATGCAAATTCCTTCCGCCATTTTTTTAGGTACATTATTTTTAAACATTTCAATAATTTGCTCCTGCATTTGTTGATAAATCCTCTAGCCATCTTTGCTCATCAAAGACTCATCAAAGCCATTCCTGAATGCTGGTTTTGTCCTGATGTGGAGGGCAAGGTGTAAAAAGGAGGACCCAAAAATGCAGACAGCTTTATGAAAAAGGGTAGGCTTTATTCCACGTAAAATAAGGCAACTAAGGAAAACAGAAGCAAAACTGTCATTATCGGGGGTGTAGGACCTAAACGCAGGGACGGACAGTAGGTGGCATAGGCAAATACGTGCATTCTGGTGACGAAAGCGTTGGGTGCTTTCTGACCCTATGCCGTCTAACGGCCCTACGAGCTTACCTCGGCCCTCCTGAGGGGCCGTGCAATGGCCTGGTCCAGATCCCAGGTGAGGGCCCCCACAATGCCTGAGGCAGGGATAATGGGCTCCGGCTGGGGATCGGCCTCTGGTGGTTCCCACCGCCTGGAGAGCGAGTCTGGCTTGAGGTTCTAGGAACCTGGCCTATAGGAGATGGTAAAGTCGAAACACCTGAAGAAAAGGGCACAGCGTGCTTGCTGGGCATTTAGGCATTTCGCCCCTTGGATATAGGCCAGGTTCTTGTGCTCCATCCAGACCACAAACAGATGATTGGCTCCCTCAAGCCAGTACCTCCACTCCTCCAAGGCCAGTTTCACTGCCAGGAGCTCCCTGTCACCCACAGGGTAATTCCGCTCAGCCAGGGACAGGTGATGGGAGAAAAAGGCACAGGGATGGAGTTTACGGTCCTCTGTCGGCCGTTGCGCACCGCTACATCAGGTGCGTCTACCTCGACGACAAAGGGCAAGTCCGGATCCGGCAGCCATAAGATCGGAGCGGATGTCAACCGTGTCAAAAGTGCCTCAAAGGCCTCCTGGGCCTGACAGGTCCAGTGAAAGCACCCCGGGGTCTTCTGGGTAAGTGCCGTGAGTGGAGCCGCTACTCTGCTGAAATTACAAATGAAGCGCCGGAAAAAATTGGCAAACCCCAGGAAGCGCTGGACCTGCCGGAGGGACGTGGGCTGAGGCCAGCTGGAGACTGCCTCCACCTTGGTCGGATCCATGCAGATGGAACCCTGGCCAATGATGAAACCAAGGAATGCCACGTCGGTGGTGTGGAAGGCGCTCTTCTCCAGCTTAACGTAAAGGTGGTGCTTCAGCAACAGCCGGAATACCTGCCTCATATGCCTCACATGGTCCTCCTTGGCTGAAAATCCAGGTAGACAATGGCATAGCGGTCCAGGGCCTCACACAATACATCATTAATGAACCGCTGGAAGACTGTCGGGGCGTTCATAAGGCCGAATGGCATAACTAGATACTCATAATGCCCCGTGGGGGTGAGGAAGGCAGTCTTCCATTCATCCCCCTGCCGGATGCGCACCAGGTTATAGGCACTAAGCAAGTCCAGCTTGGTAAAGATGGTGGCCCCCTGGAGCACATCAAAAGCTGAATTCATCAGGGGCAGGGTGGCGATCCTTAACGGTAACGGCATTGAGACTCCAGTAATCAATGCCGACAAAGAAGAACCCAGCCCCAGCCGGAGACCTGGAGGGGCAGATTAGGCCCCTTTCGAGAGCGTCTCTAATGTATTCCTCCATAGCCCGACGCTCGGAAGGATTAAGGGCAAATAAGCAACCCCTCGGTGGGGAGGCCCCCTGGAGGAGGTTGAGGGCACAGTCATAAGGTCGGTGTGGTGGTAGACCCTGCCACCAGGTCATGGTACTGGGCCAGTATGGCAGAAAGGTCTGGGACAGGGCTGCTTCTACCCATCCGCAATGGCGGCGGTTGGGAAAGGAGGCACGAATCCTGGCACCAGAAATGAAATGAGGAACCATGAAATGATGGACCGTGACTCCCAATCAATGAGAGGGTTATGGGCCACGGGAGACCCAGGATGAGACGGAGGCAGGACAACTTGGTGACCAATGGTGAGATTTGTTGGGCATGATCACCCAGTCTGACCCATACTGGCTCTTCCATCAGATGGGGCCAGATTTCAGTGGGCGCCCATCAACCACCACCACGGATCTGGGAGGATCCAGGTGTTTGAGGTGAAGGCCAAGGCCCCACGCCAACCCCTGGTCAATAAAACTCTCCACGGCCCCAGAGTCTAAACTAGCCTGGAGGTGGATTAAGGGCAGGCATCCTCCACTGAGCTGAGCAGGTAGGAGGAACCCACACTTGTGGGTTGCAGTATCGGGCGTGTACCCTCCTCCTTAAGGGTCCGTGGGCATTGCCTTTTCCCGGCGGTCTCCGGGAGGAGCTACCCAATTGTATAGGTTCGGCATCGCAAGGGCTCCGGGTCAGGGTGAGTGGGGGGCCACCGAGCATGGGGGGCATGAGCTGTGTTGTGCGATGACCCTGGGTCAGAGCGTGCAGGGGACCACCTAGTGTGGGAAGGACGAGCTGTGGAGAGGCGCTCCCAATCCTGCTCCCTAAGATGGATGTCGAGCCTGGTGCAAAGGTCGTAAAGGGCTGTGAGGGAGGCGGGTGGGCTGCATGCCGCCAGCTTGTCTTTCCACTGCTCACTTAACCCTCGGTGAAAGGTGGCCTGCAAGGCTGTGTCGTTCCACCCGGACTCCGCGGCCAAGATGCGGAAGTCAATGGTATACTCAATGACTGGCCAGGAGCCCTGGGTGAGGTCGAGCAAGTGCAGTGCAGGGTCACGTCCGCCGCAGGGGTGGTGAAAAGTCTGCCTAAGGGCTGTGGTGAAGACAGCTTGGGTTGCGCACTCTGGGGCTTTGGCCTCCCAAAGCGCCATGGCCCAGGACAAAGCCCTATCAGTAAGGAGGGATATAATGTATGCAACCCATGCCCGGTCAGAGGGAAACCTCTCTGGCTGCTGCTCAAATAAGAGCGATCATTGGAGGAGGAACCCCTGGCATTTATCTGGCTCGCCCATGTACCACGTGGGCATGGTGATAGGGGAGTCGGCGGCCGGCGGTGGCGCGGGTTTGGCTGGCGGGGCCACCCGTGGTGTGGGAGGCGTGGGTGTCAGCAGGGCCTGGACACTGCTGTTGCTCGTGCAGCCCAAGCACCGCCCCTGGATGCCGACCGCCTGCTGGATCAAGGACTGGTCGCGTCCTTCTGTCATGATATTGGGGTTAAGGACCCAAATGCAGGGGCCGAAAAACTCAAAATGTGACAACGAACCAAAAGGAAAACGCACCGTCCGATAGGGGGGCGCCGCTGTCCCTACACTATCTAGGGGCCCTAGCGGATACTTCGGCCCTCCTGGCACCTACTCCACCTCCCCCTTGGCGAGTGAGGCGGTACCGCTTGCCCTTCTGAGAAGGCGCACCCTACGGACAGCGAACAATGGAGGGAAGAACTTAAACTACCTTGAAGGGGAGACCAGAAATTGTTTGCGAAGGGAAAACGGAAAACAAAACCACGGGCCGAGCACGGGTATGACAGCTGCTTAGGTTAAAGGGGAAAATAAAAGAAACAGAATGGGCTAAGGAGCCTACCAATTGATTCTGCCGGAGATAGGGGCGGAGTTCAGCAAAAAACCAAAAATATAGCCACGGGGGCGTGGCGCAGAAGAGCGGGATTTCCCTAACCGTAGGGAACGCCCACGGGGAATCCCCAGTCAGCACGGGGAAAGAGGAAACAATGCTGGGCTGGTAAGAGGAGAGCGTTAACCGGCGTGGTGTGCCCAGAAGCTCTGCATGCGCAAAATAAGCACTGAAACAGCTGATAGCCAGAACGGAGGACATAAATAAGCAGTGCGAGATGCGCTGAGAATAGACACGTGGCTCGCAGGAGTGAACGCGCGCACCGCGGCTCGAAAAAGAGCTTCAGCGATTGCGGAGCAAATAAAGTAGCGAGCTTAAAGGAGTGGAAGAGCTCTATAATAGGCTAAAGGCTTCAGTAAGGGAAAACAGCACATGGCTGAGTGATCGTGCGCTGTGGAAGTGAGGACGCGACGAGGAGCCATTCAGCCACGCTGGATTTAAAGGCCCCGCACCACCTGAGCGAGATTAGCTCGCTGATGAGCTAGGCATGCGCGATCGCTTGCCAGCCTGATTGGTGGAACGAGAGGGCCCCTGGTGGTACGAGCACAGGCTGTGACAGAGGCACTTCCTATCTTGTTTACCCAGAGGGAGATATAGGGCTAAAGGTACTACCTGCCCTTAGTAGAGGGTAGGTGGGGTACGACCAGGAGCTCGGAGGTAATGTTAAGACTTGTAGACAGAGAAGGGAAAGGGGGTTCCCTCTGGTGTTGTTTTGGTTTGGTTTTCCCTGGTTTTTGGTTAATCTTGTGTTTTGTTAATAAATACTTGTTTATTTTATGCTGTCCTGCACTTGGGTCTTCATTTATACCTAAATCCCCCAGCTCATGACATCAGTGCAAGTCTGGTGAGGAAACTGCCAGCTTTTGTACCAAATCATGATTACATTCACCTATTTGAAATCGCATCACTATTTTTTAATTTAATTTCTAGCTCTAGCTTTCCCTGTCCAAACTTTTCTTGGTTGGAATGTGTTGCAGTTCTGAAAATGCAGGAATTGGTGTTTATTAACAAATGAAACAAAGTTGACCAGAGAATAGATGAAATTTGAATTAATGAATTTATCTCTGTTTGCAAGAAATACAAGTCCAAGTAAATGTACAAAACACTGTGTTTTTGTATGTATTTTTCTTACTTTCCCAACTTTTTTTCTGATTTGGGTTTGTAGATAAACAGATGGGTGCATGTGAACAGATGCAGAATGTAAAAGTTGAACTACAAAATACATCTATATGGTAGAACTGATAAAATGGACAATTAGTGTAGAAACAATTAGATATCAACCTTATCAGAGTTTTTCCTTGCCACTGTTGCTCAAATTGTGAATTACACAAATTGTAAAGCAGCTTTCAGACAATGCTCCATTGTAAAAGCGCTATACAAATGAATTTGACTTGACAGGTAATAAAGTCATGGGTGAGTATAGAGTACATATGCCTTCACTATTTTGTTTATTGCATTCTATAAATTTAAGCAACACTTTTGAGGATTTGCTTGATGATATTTTTGGATTTTGCAATAGATTACACATTAAACTGGTGAATGCCCATAAAGATTTGTCACATAGCTGCAAATATGACTGAATTACCAATTAAATATAAACAATACATAAAATATATAAATACTGAATAAATAAAATAAACAATTTTCAAATTTTATTTTGGCACAATTATGTTTAAACTGTGATATGAAGATATTATATGGAATAAGAATTTTATCTTGTTTAGTTAAAATTAGTTATTCTTTTTACAACAAACATCTATTTATTTGTAACTATATAACCTTGACTTTGACTGTTGAGCTTGGCATATGAACCCAAAATCTACAACCCAGTCAATGGTTGTATTGACTTGGTTAAGTAATGTGGTATTACACATCATATTTAAATAATATATTATTATATAGTGATATTTAACTTCTAAGTGCAATTTGTAAAATGTGTTGTATTGGAACTAAAATACAAACTGTTTGTTGCACTTTCAAAGGCAGTGTATGTGACCTCCACATTACCCTATGTGGTTCTGACTATCTTCCTCATCAGAGGATTGACACTGAAAGGTTCCGTCGAGGGAATCAAATTTCTTTTTATACCAGATGTGAGTGTAAATGCACACAAAATCAACATTTATTCAGTGCTAAATGAAGTGTAATTGTGCTCAATGACAACAAGTACTGAGATTACCATTATTCACTAACTGTATATCATAAATATGTTTGTGTGTGTGTGTGTGTGTGTGTGTGTGTGTGTGTGTGTGTGTGTGTGTGTGTGTGTGTGTGTGCACGCAGCTGACTGAGTTAGCAAACCCATCCACATGGCTGGATGCCGGAGCTCAAGTCTTTTATTCCTTCTCGCTTGCTTTTGGTGGCCTCATTTCCTTCTCCAGCTACAACTCAGTGCAGTAAGTCTGAAAAAAAATGGCAGAGTGATAATCACAACATCAAAATTGTCTATGATTTTCCAGCAAATGCATTAAGGTACTCCTTAAGGTCTCATTTAAACCCTTAAAACAATTGTTTGTCCTCTTCCACAGAATACCATTGCAGTGGTAGGCTAGCATATTACTCTACCACTCAGCCTGCCCATGTGTTCTTGCCAGCACTGAATGTACAGTGTTGCTTGAAAGTTTGTGAACCTTTAGAAATTTCCATATTTCCCTATAATTATGACATAAAACATAATCAGATTTTCATATCAGACATCAAACAAAAATTGTATACTTAGTCATTTATTTAATGGGGAAAACAATTCAATCTTACATATCTGTAAGTGGAAAAAAGTATTTGAACATTTGCTTTGAATATTGGGTGACACCCTTGTGCAGCAATAATTATTAGTTTATACAAAAGAGCCATGGGTCTGGGTTGTTTTCCTAACATTAATTTGGACTTGACAATTCCTAAACATTAATTTATTCTAATTTAATTTATTCTTTTTTCATTAAAACTTGTGTGCTTAGGCTTGTCTTGTGGTGTGACCCTCGAGCATTTGATGTTGAGTTCATGGACAGCTGTTCTGACATTTTCCTTTGGGATATGCTGATATAATTCAGAATTTGTTTTTTGATCAATGATGACAAGTTGTCCTGCTCAGATGCAGAAAAACAGGACCAAACTATGATACCACCACCACCATGTTTCACAGACAGACTTATACTGGAAGGCACTGTTTTCCTTTCTCCAGACAAGATGCTTCACATTTAAACCAGAAATGTTATTTTAGTGATATTGGTTCAAAACATTTTTTTCAGGTAGCTGTCTAGCTTGTCCATATTCCCCATGCAATAAATTAATTACCAAGTGTAATTTTTGTGTTATTTGTTTAATTTGCTCCTCTTTATATAGTTTTAAAACTTGTGCGAATATATGATGTTTTTGGTCATGTTTATGCAGAAACAGAAATTCTAACGAGGTCTCAAACTTTCAAGCAAGACTGTAAATACTGCTTTTCTTGCATTTGTCATGAGTTCAGCCTCTGATTTTCATTAGTCGGAATATAAGAATTTTCACTGTAATACTTAATAACAAAAATGTTTACTTGATTGCCAAAAGAGATTATCTGTGATAATCTGTGATAGTAGGAAACCACAGAGATTCCAGCTGCTAATTAAACTCAAACTTCAGATTTTCTTGCTGTAGATTTTCTAAATATACCTCCCAGACAGGAAATTAATCACACTGTGTATTCAAGGCAGTAGTAACTTCAGACTCCCTCAACGCCTGCATGATTGAGCTATTAATACCTGAGAGGTGTGTGATGCAATTTGTATATGGGCTCATCCACAGTAAAGGCAAAACATGCATGGTGTGTTTTAAAACACCCAAATTCGTATTTCACTGCAAGTCTCTGATTTTATATCTTATTTTCCAGGAAGAATATATCATGAAGCAATACAATTAAATAAAAAAAAATCAGTGTTGTTTGTTTTTTTTCTTTATGTAAATAAAAACTATTTTTTAAAAAGTCATTGAATTTGAGGCCAAAAAAAGTGACATGCCAAAGTGCTCATTTTCAAGATGAAATTGTAATGTTATCGGAGCTGATTTTTGCGTTGCAGGAAAATAAAATGTGAAGAGAATTAAATAAACTCCAATTTCTTTGCATTATTTGACAGTCCTAAGGTAAAATAATATAATTTCTAGAAACAAAAATATAGTGTGTAACAGGCGTTTCCTCATTCTGTCAATAAACGCCACGAAACATGAATTCCCCATTCTGAGCAGGGTTAACCTGAAACCACTATCTATTGTTGAATAGGGCAAGAACAGACTATATACACAAGCATATTCCTGTTATGAATTGGTATGTAAAGAGACAGAGGAGGCGATGATGCAGAACAACTGTAAGGTTTATTGAGGGTATGAGAG
>JAVSBU010112134.1:0-13177 GCA_033118015.1 Loricariichthys derbyi
TAACTTTTAGCTTTATAACATTTTGAATTTGTGTGGCTTTGATTATAAAAGCGGTTTGTTCATGCGTTTATTCTTAGGACGTTGAGGGTTTCCTGGGTTGACGTTTCTCGCCTGCCTGCTCTAGTTCCTGGTTATGAGTAATAAAACACAAATACCAAAAGAATAATTTTAGACCTTGCTTGTGCTACCTTCATAACGACCCTAAGTTGTCTGTTAACACGAGCCCTATCCGGTGAGGTCTTCTGCTGCTGTAGCCTATCTGCATTAAGGTTTGATGTGTTGTTTGTTCAGAGATGCTCTTCTGCATACCTTGGTTCTTATGAGTGCTTGTTGGAGTTTCTGTTGCCTTCCTATAAGCTAGAAACAATCCAGAGAACTGATTCTCACATTTTAGGACAGAGCACACAACGATGGGATTTAACTTCTCACCATGTGGCCATGGGGGACAGAGATGTAATCTCACTAACTGCTCCAAATTTTTATTTATTATTTATTTTTTGTAGAAGGAATTGTAATTTAAAAAGAGGTTTAGTCTCACATTTAAAGAAATGAAAAGGAGCTTTTAAAACAACATCAAAGGGGAGAAAAACACCAAAATACTGATGAGTTGAAGTTGATGGGAATCTGGAACTACAAAGCTTACAAGTCATTATATATTTTTATCAATAAAGGTATGATTTTTTTAAAAGTAGCTTATCGCTATTTTAACTAACATGTATGATGGACGTAGATCAGAATCTCAATAATCTAACGATGCCAAGCCACCCGAACACTGCGGGCATGAGACTAATATAACACAGATACCCACTCATATTCTCTATTATTATTTAGGATTTTATTTATATATATACACTGTTGTCTAATATTCTATAGTCATTTCATTATACTATATTCTCTATAACATTAACACCAATTTTAGTTTTTATATATTTTATTTTTTGTTTGATATGTTGTCATTTTTTAAATGTAGCTCATATTTATTTATTATTATTATTTTAACAATTGGCTCTTAAAATTGGCTCTTAATGTGAATTTTTTTAAACCCTGCATTAATCCATGAGATCTTAAAGCAGGTGCAGCGTTTATTAGAAAGTTGTTGTGTCATTTCTGCATCTGAAACTGCAGTTCTAGAGAAAACAAGATCTCGGTCGTACTCATGACTGTTATGATCATATTTACCGTTTTCACAAAGGGAGCTGATCGTTCTGGCTAACAGTAACTCTAACGACGTTCTCGTAACCACAACTGCACCTCACTGAGCACGTGTAGCAGTCGCTGGTGCAAGAAAATAGTGCACACATCTGCGAGTGTGGAAAGTCCCACAGGCTGAAGTGTGAACAGAACAATGAGGGATGAGAGTCATGTGGACATCCAAAAAAGGTCACAAAAAAAGAAGAAGGTAAAGTGATGAGAAACTACTTAAGGTTTTTAGGAATCTGGGCCTGATTGTTTCTAATAACTCAATACTTTCCTGCATGTCAAAAGAAAAATCTGGACCAGTTACTCACTGCATTTTCAAAACTGACTTGTTCATATCTAATTTTCATTTTATTTAAGCAATTCTAGTCAAGCACCTGGCAAAGCACCAACGAGAATCAATAAGCTCTCTGAAAAATGTCAAACTTCTTTGTAAAAAGCTTTTTTTATGGTTCTTAATACTCAACATAATGTATTCTAACCCCTAAAGTAACTGTATTACACTTTAGAATGTTTTTTATTAATCAGATTTATCCATGTGCTTGTGATGCTCAATTCTGATTTCTGTGATGAATAAGAGAGGAAAAAAAAAACAAAACTGAAGCTGCAGTTTGTTGGACTAAAATGCAGTGTTTCAGAGAATCGATAATTTAGCAGCATTTATTTTTAAAAATGCACAGTATTTTGGTTCCTCGTGTCTGGAAATGTTCTTATTTTGATGTTGGTGTGTTTAGCTAAAGATGTCATGCGTAGGGCCCTATGAACTTGGACAGAACCACAGAATAAAAACATTCTTCAGATATAAAGACATAAATGTGCAGACTTTGACAATCAGAAAAAAAAAAAAAAAGAAAACGACAAAAAACCACCCCTAAACATAATAACCCACTTTTAGCGTGATCAGCCATAACTTTAAATGCAGCTCAGCCGATCGTGGTTTAGTTTACGAGTTGCTGACGCATGCTGATCATGAGGAGGTGTTTAATTTTAGTGCTAATTAGTATAATAGTCTCTCCCTAGGCCTATATGGCACAATACTAATGAGGGAGTAGTAATCTATTTGGGACACAGCCATATCTTCAGTGTGGATTTAGGCTGCTCCAGTGAGCGCTGTTTGCTGTTCGGGGAGGGGGGGAACAAGTCACGGAGGAACATCTTCAAAAACGTTCAGGAAGAACGGATTTAATAAGACGTTTAAAACATCATCATCCTGCAGGGGTTAAAGGTAATGCTAGCAAAAGTGCAGAAGCAGTTAAAAGGAAATACGTACATTTCTGTAGGTTATCATTTAGAATTCTTCAAAATAAAAAGAAAACTGCAACCTCTAGTCTTAACTACAAGATTTAAGCACAACATGGTCCTAATAATTTAAGGGCATTAATTAAAACTCCCTAGTTTTGCAGATATTGAATGATTTAAGCTCCAGACTGCACTTTAACCTTTCCTTATTTGTTTTAAGATGCCGTTTTGCTACTCTGCTTCATTACAGTTATTTTCTTAAAGGAAACTACTGTAAAAACCTAAAACCTACAGATTGGTTAAAAAAATATTCTAAAATATGAAAAAATAAAAAATTTCTTCGGGCTGTACATTTGTACGATTTTTGCAGATGATTTAGTGATTTAATAAACGACATCCGGTTTTTAAAGAAACTAGAAAGTATATTTAGCAGCATGTACTTTTATATTCCTGAATATTTTATTAGATTGTTTTACTTCTACCACCTGTATGAACCAATCCTAGTTTTTTTTAAATCTAGTAATCTTGCTGAGACTCTTATTTCGTACAGGTTTTTGTCGTAGTTATTTATTCTCCGGAGGCCATTTAGATCAGGAAGGAATGTTAGGTAATGTTTATCTAGCACACAGAAAATTCTTTGAGCGAGGCTCAAGCCTGATATTGTGATTTGTTTACCCTCTATCTATAAAGGGAAATATGAAAAGAAGATGCAAAGCCGAGTTGTGATGGCCGTGTCTGTTAATCCAGCCCTCTTTAGAGGCTGATTTATGCAAATTCCTCACTGTACCAAACACAAAACACATTGACAGCAGAGCAGAAACTGTTCCTAACCTGTACACGTTCTCTTTTAGGCCCAGAATCGGCAGTGTGAGAGGAGAGCTTTGTGCAGGATCTACTCCGAACCGCACGGACCGAATGGATGCACCGGCGTGACCTGCGAGTCAAAATCCGGAACGGCATGAGGAAGATGAATGACAGTTGTGAAAATAATAGCGTTTTCCTGTCTGATATTAAAGAGTACCAGCGTTACACCTACGCCATCGTTTACACCATCATCCTGGTTCCTGGGCTGATCAGTAACGTTCTGGCCCTCTGGGTTTTCCACGCCTATGTGAGAGAGACCAAGAAGGCCGTAATCTTCATGATCAACCTGGCGATCGCAGACCTTCTGCAGGTGCTCTCGTTACCACTGCGCATTTATTACTACCTGAACCAGTCCTGGCCATTCGGACCTGGCCTGTGCATACTCTGCTTCTACTTAAAATACGTCAACATGTACGCCAGCATATATTTCCTGGTCTGCATCAGCTTCAGGCGCTGCATGCTCATTATCTACCCCCTCAGATATGACGCCTCAAAGCGACGCCGGGACCGTACCTGGTGCATGGTCGGCTGGTTCCTGGTCTGTGTCGCGTGCCTGCCCTTCCCTCTGCTCCGAAAAAACTACAAACCAGGAAAAGAGGGCATCTGCTTTTCAGAGCTTCCCATGGTGTCGCTCTCCTTGGCCGGCGGCGTCACCCTGGTCACGTTTGCGGAGATGATGGGCTTCCTCTTACCCCTAGGCGTGGTCCTGACCTGCACGTGGCTGACGGCGGCGAGCTTGCGCGAGAACAACGGCGTGCTTCACGATGCTGGTGAGAAACGCAAGGCACTGAAGATGGTGTTGAGTTGCGCTAGCGTCTTCCTGGTCTGCTTCGTGCCCTATCACATCACCTTCCCGCTAGACTTCATAGCCAAATCCGAAATGCCGGTAAGCTGCAAGTTCATTAGAGCCATCCAACGCTCCCATCCCATCACCTTATGCCTGGCCAGCTTCAACTCTTGCCTGGACCCGGTCATGTACTACTTCACCACGGACGAATTTAAGCGCCGCCTCTCCAGGCCGGAGCTTCCCGAAAGCTTCCATCTGCACCGCAGGATCTCCTGCACCACCACTGAGCCCAAATCCTCCAACTGCTCTGAGCACGACGAGGAAAATGTGAATCTCCGAGAGCAAAGGGAAAGACTTTGCAGTGCTAGCACTGATGTGGACGGTACGAACAAGCGATAGCCTCCAGACAAGAACCTTAAAAACGAACTGAGCCACTGACTCGGAACTAGGACTGAACCCCACGCACTGTGAACGAACTAATATTTATGTTTCACTGGAATAACCTTACAAATGTGAGTCACGAGCTGTGTTTTGATTTTGTTTTATACGTCAGGTGTGCTGCCTCTAAAAGACGAGCCCAAGTGTCCCTTCTTGCAAATAAGGGAACTAAGAATAATGAAATACTAAATAACTGAACTAATAAAATTCAGCAGAGCTTAAAGCTACTTCATGTAGTGCACTATTTGTCCACTGGTGGTGCGGTGGAGCAGTGTCTGTATATATAAACATATGAGTAAACAAACAAAGACAGCATGGGCAGGTAAGAGAGAAATTAAGCAATAAAATATAAAATATTACAGGACTGTTCTCAGGTTACAAAGCAGACCCTAGAGAGGGTACCTCACAGGGGAACCTAATGTCTTTGGACCAGAGAACGCAAATTCCACACAGAACCAAGGATCTTAGAGCTGCATAAATTAGAATGGTGTGACATCACAAAGAAGAAAACTGTAGAAAAAAACCCCAAATCAAAAGCATGTAAACACCAGTTGTTGGTGCAATGATTCTTGGAACTTGTTGCACAAACCAACGCCGTCTGGCCTTCTGTAATATTTCTAAATCAGCCAGACTTCCTGGTCCTGTTCTCTTAGCCCTGTTCTATTCAGGCTTATTGTAAAAAACATGTCCTGTTTGGGGACAGAGCGTAGGCTCAGTGTGAAGCTCCTTAAACTCAAGGAGCTGACCGAGCATCACACAGAGCCTTGTTGTGAACACTCAGCACTATCAACCACAAAAACATCAGGGTGCTGCCAAAACTAAGCTTTAGGTAGTCGACACATTCAATTCAAAACAGCACCAGATCTTCCACTGCTCCAGAGTCCAGTTCTGACCCATTCCAGAGTGGTCTGAATTAGGAAGCCACCATACTCAACAGGAGGCGCTGAAAAAAGGTGGTGCATCCAGGTAAGGAGACCATAAACCAGCACTGCAACAGCAACCCCTGGTGGCTCCATGAGGGTTTGGCCTCCCCCACTCCTGCATGGAGGGTTTTTTATTAAAACCTAAAAACTAAAAATCAGGTACCCTTTAATTAAAAAAAAAAAAAGAATTGATTCCTAGGAATGCATTTTATGCTTGAAATATATGGCAGAAATTAATGCAAAAACTTGGAGACGCTCCACAGCACCTACTGAAATGAACAAACTGTGACCCAAAAGGAAAGGATTCATTTTTAACTTTAAGCGTTTTACTACCAATGGGTCTAAATGGTGAGAAAATGCTTAATGTAAAAACAAAAACACAGAAGGAACTGAACAAAATTTTACTACATTAATAAAATAAAGATAATCTTTATACCCAAAAATCCTGCAAACTTTTTCCATCTTACTAGAATCAAAACTTGGAATCCATAAGAGTTGCAGTCAATAATAGGAATTTAAGTGAGAACGGAAACGACGCCGAGAGTTTGGTACAGTTTTAATGGAAGTCCTCAGCCTCGTTAGATTTTTGCAGCAAAAATGACGGACAAGACATAAAAGGTACAGAAACATTAGCGTCCTTTTGCTGCTCTCAGAAAACCTCTGATATGGGGTACATCTGACTTTTTTTGGGGTTAGCACAGAGAGTTTCAGCATATCATAAGAACACCGTTATACACAAACTCAAAATAATTCACTTTCATCTGAAACAATTGTACATAAATCGTACGTAGATTGTACGTAAATTGTAAACTTCAGTGTGATTTTTCAGACGGTGGCGCTTTTTGATAAGAACCGTTCAGATTTCTGATCTCGACCCATTTCTACATGGTATCAGCACCATCCTGACTCTAACACAGAAAAGTGAAGAAACGAAGACAGGTCATGTATAGGTAAAGAAATGTGGCTTTATTTCCACAAACTCAATCAGTCAGCAGTTTTACAGTAATAACAGTTTCATTTGCACTTTCCGTTCGGTCCCGGATCGCTCGTGTCCCCCTTACTGCGTCGATGAACAGAAAGACGGGACGGAGAGCTCGTCTCCAGGCGTGATTGTCATTCTCAGAATAGCAGTTCAAGTATCGATCGTTCTAAAGTTATTTCTCATTATTTAATAAAGCACAGGATTACAAAATAAAGTCAAGGTGTTGGGAAGGAAAACGTAACTGCTGACGACGTCTACACTGATCATCGCTGGAGCATATCAGTCAGGAGCACCTCTCTCTGTATCGTAGCACGTCCTGTTGCAAGAGGACGAACGGTTTTCTGACCATTTAAGAAAAAAAGAAAGAAAGAAAAAAAAAAAAAAAGCCACCCCACAGGTGAGACGAGACGGAAACGGCCAGGTAAGACCTCTCCAAACCTGAACTCACACAGGAACGGCAAAAAAACCCACACAAAACCCTACATATCAACAAAATCCAAATCCTGTTGCTTTCAAAATCCGCATCTCACCATCCAACTGGCAACTGTGATTTAACAGGGCAGCCTCTAGGTGGTGCTAAGGTGTACATTTCTGGAATCTAGAGATGTGATAAAAGTATTTAACAATATATCAAACGTTGTAAATTGTAAATTCAGTTTGAGACAGAACTTTTTCTTTTTCTTTTAAGTAAAAAGCTTTGATAACGTAAATAATGTAAGACTTACAGAACATAATACTTATGGACAGAGGGGGATTTCTGACAACTCTTTCGGTGCCTTCAAACAATTTCATGGTTTAAAACCAAGAAACTATGAACGAGGCTGCCTCTAAGTGGTGCTGACGTACAACTGCTAAGGTCTGTATTATTTTTTATTTTATTTTAATTTACCTTTCTATGGAATGTTTCAATTCATTCAAATGAGCTCCAAACAGTAAATTTGGCACAACCTACATTTATGGAGTGCACTAAAAATGTAACATGGAGCAATATTAACAAGAAAATATTAAGAAAAGCAATATTAACAAGACTGCCTCTAGGTGGTGCTAGCGTACACCCGATTAAATTTGTATTTTTTTTTTAATTATTATTATATTCTGGGGCTTTTTGAAATGCTTCGATTCATTTAGACTTGTTGAGAAGCAAGCCGTAATAAACAGAGCTGCCTCTAGTTGGTGCTATTATTTTAAAATATAATTTAATCCATAGCGGAATGTTTCAGTTCATTCAGAAGCCCTCTGACTGGCAAATGTGCACAGCATTCAATCATGGATGGCACGAAGAAAAAAAAAAAAAAAAAAAAAAGTAATAAACGTAACGGGTGAGCGAACAGCAACTGCCTGTAGGAGGTGCTGGCACACACCGGCATAGATTTCTATTCTTTTTATTAGATTTTAGGACTTTAAGAACGTTTAATTAATTCCTACTCATTTTGACACAAACTGTAATTAACGGAACTGCCTCTAGGTGGTGCTTGCATGCAACTGCTTAAACTTGCATTTTTAAAAATATATATATTTTAAAGCTTTTCAGAATCATTCAGGAGCACAGCGTACAAGGACAGAAAAATAAAAATAAAAAATCAATATGCGAGAGAACAATGGTATTAACAGGGCTGCCTGTAGGTGGTGCTACTGCATACTGACTTTATGGTGTGTTTGTATTGTACATTTCTGTTCTGTGTCAGAAATTTGCTGCATGGACTTAAGTGTGGGGTGGGGGGGGGGGGGGGTGCAGTAATTACCTGGACCTGCCACTAGATGTTGTTAAATGTACCTTTTCTGCTTCATTTGCTTCCTAGTGTGCATTTCTGATTGCTAGAATGTTTCTATTTCTGTTTCGATACTGCATTTCAGAAATTTACATCCAAACGCTATTTGTAAAAATCTAACGCAAGGTAACGCTACAACGGCACATTGTATAACACACGTAAAAATGACTAACTGTTTTAAGGGTGCAGTGCTACATAGATTATGCATTTCAAAACAAGCACAGAGGAAGGCTTCTGCGAGCAAAGGAACAGATGCACCGAGGCTGAGATAATAACTACAGAACACAGTGCACGGGAAGAAAGGGGGAGGAACCAACACGCTAAAATGGAAGCGGTCACAGAGGAGAGGGAGGGGCAAGAGGATCTACGTCACTAGAGCGTAAGTGGGAGAGAAAGTCACAAATCCTACACTACGCACAAGAGCCGGAGGTTAAGCCACACCCCTCCCTCAGCGCTCCGCCCTCATTCCCTCCCTCGCTCCGCCCCACCCAAATCTGCCGTGGAAGAGGGAGGGGCTGCCCGTTCCCTCCGGGCTTGCCGCTGGCTCAGGCTCGGCAGATCTTGGTTTCGGTGACGAAGGTGTTCTCGAAGTGGCGGATTTGGATGCAGTCCTCGATGGAGCGCTTCTGCATCCCTGTGAAGAGACGGCAGGTAAAAAAAAAATTATGCTTTCATCAGCCCGCCAACGCCTGCATCTCACTCAACGCCCGAGCTGATTTTTGTGTTCAAGCGAGAGTGACATCAATATGGCGGCTTCTGTGATTCAAAGCACTAATTAAAACAGCGATTAAAACATTCTGATAATTATGAAAACACCACAAACTGCCTCATACCACGAGACAAACAGCCTGTACTGTCATTATACAGATACACTGGTGTACAGTGCAACAGGGAAGCAACGATGCATACACACGTAATCCTGTGTGTTCTGTTTATGTGTCTAATGCAACTGCATTCTTTGAACACCAGAGGGCGCAATTATAAGCTGTATCGGCATAGCTTCTGTTCTACAGTGAAAACTGAAACAGTGGAGATTTATAGCTAGGGCATTTTTATTACAGTTTTACGATATTCTGTAATAGGTTACAGCTTTACACGCTGAAAGTTCCATACGTGTTCGTGTCTTTGTTCTGTGATGCCATCCTGTGTAACGTTTAGCTCGTCCTCATCCTCCATACATATGACGCCCTTTCAATCATTTCCGGTACAGAAATTCCCGCTGCGCCAGAGAACAGTTATGATAACAAACAGGACCTACCCCTAGGTGGTGCTAATTTATCTTTTTTTGTTTTATTTGCTGAATAGCATGCATTTTTTTATGACAGTTTTGTGGTATTTTGTAAATTTACTGCATTTAAACCTGTTTCAAACTTTATCTAGCCTCTTTCTTAAGAGTAAAGCATCGTCTTAAACTCCTTGGGTTTTTGATATTCATGGAAATTATACGTAGGGGCTTAAAACAGTAATAGAGAAATCAAAAACAGTACCCCTTACCCATGATCTCACTGCGGCGCCGCATCCTGTACGTGGGTCTGCCCTCACACAGGTCATAAATATAATATCCCAGAGGGGTGAGGTCATCGATACGCTCCGTCACCACCAAGTCCTCCTGAACCAGGAATGTCTTATACGATCCAGACTGTGGAAGAGATCAGGAACTACCTCATAAAACAAATCCGGATCCACCTATAGAACTATTTTAATGATTATACAAACAGCGATCGGCCAAACCATTAAAACCCACCGGTCCATAAAGTCAGATTCCTCAGGTATAAATGATCTTTATATTTCAACTTCAAAAGTAATTACGTTAAGCTTTTTTTTTTTTCCAATTAAACAAAGTAATAAGCTTAAGGTGGTTTAATGCACTAAAACAATAAAGGAAAAAAGAAACTTCTCTCAATTACTAAATAATCTTACTGCTGAAGTGACAAACCTGGGATCCAAAGGGAAATAAAACTTATATTTTATTACTCATGCAAACAAACATTTTTATGTTATTCTGTTCAACATTATTATTTATTTTGACTATCATTTTATAAGCCATAGTTTTATATATAATTTTCGCTAATATTAGTCTATATATTACTATACTTAAATTATTATATTTACATTTACGGCATTTAGCAGCCATCTTTATCCAGAGCGACTTATAATTTATTCAGTTATGAATTGTGGGTTAAGAGTTTTGCTCAAGGAGCAAGCAGTGGCAGGTTGGCAGATGTGGGATTTGAACCCTAGACCTTCTGGGCCAGAGTCCAATGGCTTAACCACTAGGCTACCACATTTTAATCCTTACATATATCACATTCTATCTGCCCAAGGAGGTTTGGTCCGTTCTTGATTTCTTCCTTATAACATACGAGAAGTTTTTCCTTGCCACTGTCACCCTAGGCTTGCTGCGTTATTATTGGAAGATAATAGGAAATTGTAAAGCTGTTTAAAGACAAAGCTCCACCCTAAAGAGTGCTATAGAAATACAGAATACAATGTTCCCTCAGGTATTTGGGGGGGGTTCCAGATCCACCCGCAGTAAGTGAATTTCCATGAAGTAGCGACGCTATGCTTATTGTAGTAGTTATACAGCAAGTACATTATTTTATCTTTATAAACTCTTCCCACACTCTTATCCATAACCCTTTAACATTCCCTTAATAACTTTTCCCATACTGTACATGTACCTTTAAAAAAAAGTCTACTTAAATGTTTATAAAAGGTTTTAAATAATTTTTAAAAATGTATATGAATACTTACCATTGAATATACGTCCTATAGCCAGAATGATAGGAATCAAAATAAAAGACTCCACCTTTACCTAAATGTATAGACTGGTGTGAAGTCTCTACATTTATGTAAAGGCGCAGTCTTTTATTTTGAAGTCTCTGGTGTAAATGAAGTTCGCCACAATAAGAAAGCATTTACAATATTGTCAATATTAAATATAGATAACTTAAATATCAACTAGGTAATTAACCCTAATGAATAAATATTTTAGGTGGTTATTTACACTGTATAATATGTACTATAAATGTGTAAAAATACTTTAAACGGAGTACCGCAAAATCCCGCGAAACAGCAAAAATACCACCACAAATATTTTACATTGATGTTTTTTGAAAATCCACAAAACAGCGAGTCCGTGATAAACGAACAGCGAAATAATGACGGGAAAACTGTATAAAATATAGAAATACATCTAACTTTGATTTATAGGTATAAATAAGAAGAAAAGTCTGGTTTTCTTCCGTGGTTGTTTGATTACATTAATCGACATTAATCATTTTAGATAACGTCGGCTGAAGCAGGTAAAACCACGTAGGAGTCTCCTTTATTACAGATCAAATTTCCACCAGGGTTAGTATTGTTAACAAAAACCACGACGACCAAATAAATAAATAATTAAATAAATATATAAAATTCTGCCCATCAGACTAATTTTCTAAAATGAAAATGAGACGATGGCTGAATAAAAATAACATAGGAAGATCTCTTTTTCTCGTTTCGTTTATCTGTTCATTGTAACTCATGCAGATTCTGTAGGCGTTTCCTCACTCTGTGCCCTTCTGATGTTAGGGGTCGCTGTGGCCCCGTCCCAAATCGCTCCCTACACCCTACAGACTGTAACGGAGGAGGAACAGCTCATGCGTTTGGGACGGAGCCCATTTCTCTGTAACTTAATCATCTTTTTGTTATTAACTGTGATAGTTTTTGGACTGTGAGATGACGTGCATGAGGAGGTGCCCCCTTAATACAGACCTATTTTTGCATTAAACCCGGCCACATTTTAGAAGCATAAATGTTTCTAAAACACGCAAAAATCAACAAGTGGAATCTATTTGTCCATCATTAAAGTGTCTTTAATCCTGATCATTTCTCCAACATGTCTACTATGAGAACAGACTGGTCCCTTCTCATCTAATAAATCCCCAGATATAACCAACGTTATTTATTCAGTCTGAGTGAGGGTTTAATGTTTTAGCTAAGCAGTATAATTAGTTAATGTATAACTAATCATATCTCTGTTTAAGGTGCTGGGCTTTAAAAAGGTTCTGGGTTCAAGTCCTGTCACTACCAAGGTCCAGTTTAAGTTAATTAATCCCAGACTAACCATGAGCTGTAGGAAGAGATCCAGCAGATCCTCTGGGGGCAAAACCACCGAGGTATTGAGAGGGATGACGAAGCATGTCCTCAGGGTCAGGTCCAAATACGCCGTCAGCTTCTGTCTCACACATACATACCATCTATTAATATAACACACCAGTGTATGTTAGAAAAAACATCTGTACTAATCTCTGATACTCATTATATTCCTCCATTAGGAGGCTCTCTGATAGCAGGATCTGAGGGAGGGGAGGCTGTTTCTCTCTTATTATTGCCGATCGTGGACTTTACCCTCTTAAAGTCGTGCAGGATGTAGGCCGGGTCGCCCTTCCCAAAGCGAGGTGCGGGGACGTTAACGATGGCCACGTTGTCGCGGATCTCCACGTCCTCGTCGATGCGGGGCAGGTAGTAGGGCTCGTTCATCTCCACGTCCACGGGCACGTCGGCGCCGCTCAGCTCATTAAACTTCATGGAGCCATGATACAGCTTCTGTAAGCATGGGAACAGGAAATGAAAGTTCACAGAATGAGTTAAGGGAGAAGTTTCTGTAACAGAAAGAGCTGAAAGTAACAAAAAAAAGCCCTGAGAGATACGGAATAAGTTCACACTAAGAATTAAACCCAAACATTAATGCAGGTACACCCGCAAAACGTTACAAGATTGGTACGGAACAATTTATGGCTAGAACAGGTGATTATAATCAGGATTTGGTACAAAAGCACCACCCAGGAAAAAAAAAAATCATTGAGGAGTAAAGATGGGCTGAGGATCTCCAGAAAACAACTCAAATGTTTAAAGCAATGTTCCTCAAAGAAAGATTGGAAGGGATTTAAATATTTCTCCCTCTACAGACCATAATATCATTAAACGATTCAGA
>JAVSBU010112336.1:0-13176 GCA_033118015.1 Loricariichthys derbyi
TGGTTCAGGGAGCATGAGACATCATTTACACACATGGATTGGTCACCAGAGTCCAGACCTGAACCCCATTGAGAATCTTTGGGATGTTCTGGAGAAGGCAGTGGGTCCAAATCTCACCATCATCAATACAAGATCTTGGATAAAATTAATGCAATTCTGGACACAAATAAATGTTGTGACATCGCAGAAACTTGTGGGAACGATGCTGTAATCAAAGCTAAAAATGGCCCAACCAAATATTAATGTGTGACCTTTTTTTTGGCCAAGCAGTGTACCTAAAACTTGTTCTTCAATTATGGGAGCTTTTATATTCCCAGGGTTAGGGTTACACACACACTTACACACTAAGGGCACTTTGGAAACACCAATTAACCTAACACGTTTTTAGAATGTGGGAGGAAACCGGAGTAGCCGGAGAAAACCCACATGGACACAGGGAGAACATGCAAACCTCACACAGGTGGAGCTGTGCTTGGAATCAAACCGGGGATCTCAGAAATATTTAATGATATAACTTCCTGATCGTAGAGTACATTTTTTACTCTTTACTCCTGATCAATCTGAACAGCTCAGTTAAACCTGTTATCTATCGACGCTCGCTCTCCATCAGAATCCCCCAGAGCCACAGTGACCCCCGCAGGACCGGTGCACGTCAGGGTGGGTGACCCCATTAACCTCGAGTGCCAGGCGTCTGGAGAGCCGACACCTTCCGTCACCTGGCACAGGCTGGACAACAACCGTAGAACTGTGATGCGCAGCCCTGTGCCCTCTGAGTCCAGCGCGCTCATGCAGGTTCGTATGGTCGTGACTTTACGTTCTTACTTTGAATCTTCATTTCAGACTCTTCTTAATCGCAGGTTCTGTTCTTACACTTAGATTTTGGTGGCCCGGCCCGAGGACAGCGGCACGTATGTATGCGTGTCACAGAATAACCAGGGCAGAACGGAGACACGGGTGGAGGTGATTGTAGAAGGTGGACCCCAGGAGCCAACTGCGCCCCGTGCCAGCGTCCGTGAGCCTCTGATGATTGTAGTGGAAGGAGGAACTGCTACCCTGCACTGTGACTCTTACGGTAAATACGCCCTTAGGATAGGTCCGTCTATGAGACAAACCGGGGTCGTTAACATTTCTGATTTTAGGGTTCCCAAAGCCGACGGTCACCTGGTCTAAGCTGCGTTCTCCCCTTCCCTGGAGACATAAGATAGTCAATGGCAGCCTCGTTTTGCCCACCGTGGGACGGCAGGACTCGGGTCAGTACATCTGCAACGCCACCAACCCCCTGGGCACCAGTGAAGGCACCATCACGCTGGATGTAGAAAGTGAGTTTGGTGCTTTCTCTCACATAAACGAGTATGTGAGGTGATTTCTGACCCTGATGTGCTCTTCTGCTTCAGCGCCGCCCTACACCACCATGCTGCCTGACGACGTGGCGGTCCGCGTCGGTGAGGTCATCAGGCTACAGTGTCTGGCTCACGGCACACAACCGCTGCGTTTCGAGTGGAGCAAGGTGAATGGAGAGTTACCGGCCAGAGCTGAGATTCAGGAAGGAGACCTGCAGATTAACCTGGCCTCGCCCAGCGATGCTGGAACCTACAAGTGTGTGGTCAAAAACAACGTGGGCAGCAGCGAAGCCGTCGCCAAAGTGTCTGTACGATGTGAGTAGCATTAATCAGGCTTATGCACTGTAAGAGGTAGTGTAGTTTATTTATTTATTGTAATAATGCATCGGTTCATTTAACCAAATATAAAATCAGTTTGTATATTTTATTAGCACCCAGATCGAACCCATGTCCCTGCAGTACTGGGCTACTATTTTAGACCACTGCATCTCCCAAGCATTAATATTATCATATGCAGGGCTCCATTTTGGGTCGACCTACAATATTTTGACTTTACACAATAAACATAAATACATATTCGGGAGAAACCGTACTTTGAGCAAGAGATATGTAGTTTACCTTTTAGTCCAGCACTGCAGGGACCTGGGTTCGAGTCACGCAAGTGTTTTCTGGCTGGCTGGAGGGTGACCGGAGTGGGTGGTTCCCACAAAAACAGTGAGACATGAGTTGTGTAGAGTCTTCTCTAACCCCGGCGGGGTGGTACGTAGCACCCCTGTCGGTGCGCGTCTCGCCCCAGGTGGAGGTCAAAGCCCTGGGCAGTGCGGTGGAGTTCACCTGCTCAGCCAGTGGAGGTCCGGAGATCACGTTGGAGTGGCTGAAGGAAGGAGGAGCGCTGCCGACCAATCATCATATCAAAGATGGCGTTCTCAGGTACGAGCGCTCCACCTCAGTGTACTGGTACGGTTTTTCCTGCTGTAGTTAACACCTTTTTTTAATTCTTAAAGTTCTGCCACAAAGTGCTTCGTTGAGATATTGCATGCGTTCTCTTTATGACATCTGAAGCAGTTCCATTTTTTGGACACCAGATGGCACAATCATATGTCATATAAGACATTACATTATGCCCTAATGCAGATCTTACAACCTTACAATCCATATCATTGTGGGTTCATGGTTTTGCTCAATGACCCAACATCGGCAGCTTGGCAGAGGTGGGATTTCAACCCTGGACTCTGTAGTCCATAGTCCAGTACTTCAAATTCGTAAAGCGCTTTTCACACACAATTGATACAGAAAGATGTTTGAGAAGCTAATTTGATAAAAAGTTGAACTAAAAGCTTAAGAAAATGTGCATTTTATCTAATTCTATCAATGTATTCAGTACCGTAAATCGAATCGAAGCGTGAGCGAGGTGTATCGTTAACACCCCTAATAAATAATACTGACTGACAGGAGATCTGTTTCTAATTTCTTGGCAGGATCGAGAATTTGGAGAAGAGTAACGAGGGCATGTACATCTGCAGAGCCAGCACTCTGTTCAGTCAGGCCCAGGATAGCGCCAAGCTAACCATCCAAGGTCTGTCCCCGTCTCATTGTTACATTAAACATCTGGTGATTAACACAGCTGAATCTAAGACTGTCTGATGGAGGGCCATCAAGAACGGTTACTTCATTCCAAGCTCTCTGGTGAGAAGAATCAGCTAATGTCCATGAGACCAGTTGAGAAGAAAAAGGGGGACATCATAGTAATAATAACCATACAGGCTAATCCCACTATCTGAATGTACCTTGAGGAAAAACATGGGACTGGTTATGAGTATTCAGACAATAAGAACCTGCTTCTATTGTTCCTAATGCAAAAGTCCTTGTTCTGTCATTTTCAAACCCTTACACCCTAAAACCTCCAAGCCATTGGTGTTGCCATCTTCTGAATGGTCCACCTGTAATCTGGATGGACCTCCACCTCCCTGACTGTGTATTGCTCTGTGTTTTAAGACCTCTGCTGTCTCTCTGTTTCAAAGCCCTGCCCAAAGTCATGATCAACGTCCGGACGTCGGTACAGACGGTCATGTTGGGAACGTCGGTGGAGTTCGAGTGCCAGGCAGAGGGTGAGCCCGTGCCCACGTTGCGATGGAGTAAAGAGGGCGGTCCTCTGCCCGATTACGTGCAGGTGAAGGGGGGGATGCTGAGGATCGAGCGAGTGACCGACGCTGATGCCGGCCAGTACCGCTGCACCGCCACCAACAACGTCGGATCCGTCGAGTCCAAAGTGGTGCTGAACATCCAGTGTAAGTCAGGTTTAATTTATCAATGGTTATTTAAGCGTTCCGTTTTTTATTAAATTGCAGCTTGGCGCGTCTGTACAGAATTACTTTGTACACTTAATAGACAAAAATGTGTGGACACCCAAAAAGTAACATCCAAATCATGGGTATTAGTTTTGAGTTTGAGTCTCACGTTTGCTGCTAAAACAGTTTGTTCTTGTAAGAGGGCTTTCCACTACATTTTGGAACATGACTGTTAGACAATAAGCCCTGCATTCCGGTGCATTTTTAAGGTGTCAAGCCAGTCCAATTCTCAATGTAGCAACCAGTGACAGAACTAAGAAAAAGAAACCGAGGGATATATATATACATATAGTGACACTATGGAAAGGTAAAAGGGTCAAAGGTTGATTGAAGACTGTTAAACCTCATTAAGGATTTATTAAAATGTGCAGAAATGTGGTTTTCCTAGAGAGTTCATATTAATTTTGTTCTCACTGCACTGTGTGTTGAAGCTTTGCCCCAGATCATTGCTCATCCCGAGACGAAGGAAGTGACGGTCGGCTCCACTGCAGTACTGCCCTGCATCGCCACTGGATACCCCACTCCCACCATCACATGGTCAAAGGTACCCCAGAGCCTTCTAAACAAACCTAAAGTGTTTTCTAGAAATGCTCCAGTGGCTCTTCATTGGTTCTCCAAAATGGTCTCCTTTAGCAGGATGATGAGCTGCCCCAGAAGTTCCTACAGGAGGGTCATTCGCTGACCATCCCGGACGTCACTCATGAGGATTCAGGCACCTATATGTGTACGGCGTCCAACAAGCAGGGCAAAGTGGAGGCCTTGACCACACTCCGAGTCCACGGTGAGTCATCAGTCTGTAATTAACCGTTAGCTATAATTTAACGTTGCTTTTTCATTGCATGTTCACACTTGTTTTGAGAGACACTTACACTTGAACCTCATAAAACATTCATATAATCAGTATATAAAGCAATTGAGAGCATCAGTCATTCTAAGGAGGTCCTGTCACGTCTTATTTACACAGCCCAGACGCTGAGGGTTCACAAACTTTTTCTCTGTCCCCCTGTGCAGAGCGAGTGATGCCGTATTTCAGTCAGGAGCCTCTGTCCTACCTCACTCTACCCACTATCAAAAACTCCTACAAAGAGTTCAAGATCAAAGTCGCCTTCAGACCCGACAACGTGGACGGTAAGATCAAAGTGAAAATCAAAGTCAAGATCAAAGAGATGTTCAGTGTTTACAGTAGAGTAGAGTTTGTTTGAAAATGGTTATTGTGAGTAAATCTGTGGTCACACCAGAAACCTGTTCTCATTGCTCTGTATTGGCTAGAGTGAGAATATACAGTTTTATGTACAGCATATTATTTTTATATGTATATACTCACCGGTCACTTTATTAGGTACACCTCCAGGTTCCACTTACCATTTTATCTGATGTGACTGAAACTTTGGACTCCTGTTTATAAATCTGTTCTCTGTTTTTGAACTTAATCCTTCTCTGTTCCTCCCTGACGTTGGTTCGAAGGTCTCATTTTATATTCCGGTGAGTCCGAGTGCTTGAGCGTGAGTGTGAGAACACTTATTTTACGAAAATGCGCTGCAGGGCCTTGCGTTACTTTTCCGTCCTGTGCTGTGTTGTGCTGCATCTACTGCTGCAGCTACAGAGACGGGAAAGCTACAAGCCTCCGTACATGAAGGATGAACGATGGCTTGTATGAGCTGCAGGCATGCGCTTCAGTGCTATGGCATGTAGGAAACTGCATGAGATTTTGTTAGAAAGCATTTACGCTCCTTACACATTCATACAGGTGGTGTGAAACGTCACACTGCAGGGGTCTGAGGATAAAAACGTGGATTTGTTTCATACAAGTTGGTGCACAAAGAGCCAAAGTGGCTTTGAAGCAAAAGGTTTAACCTTAACCTCCACCAATCAGAGTGACACATATGAGTGCAGGTTGGTTAGCGCCCCCTTCAGGCGCATGCAGCTGCTGTGTGATTTATTACCAAATCCTGCACCTTCCAAATCAATTGTTTATTTTATTTTTTGGTGTTTAGTGCTAAAAGATCAGCAAATCAGCAACCCAGGCTATAATCTAAACTTCAAACTTTAATAATTGTTAATAAAAGTTAATAAAACTCTTTTTAGTTCCAGGGTTGCCAGATTCCACAACAGAATTAAGCACCAGATCTAAGAAAACAAGCTTGTTTGAAAATAATTTAGAATAAGAGGGCCTGGCAACCGTTTTTAATTCTGCAAACCTTAACAATAACATTTATAAAACACTGTTACCCAGCTTGTGCACCTGATCTATAACGTTATAAAATGGTACATAGTGGTACAGAGTTAAAGTCCTGTGCAGGACAGCTATATTGCTACACAAATTCTGCTGTATTTCACTCCAGCAAAGCTTTTATAGCCTGATAGTCCTATAATAAGTGCTCGTTGAGGTAGTAATACACTAACCCCCCCACCGCAGTAACCTGGGTTCGAGACACAGAGGTCTGGGTTCATATAGGCACAGTCAGACTGTGACAGAAACCGCTACAGAGACAGACTGGCAACCTGTATCCTATGAATTTTTAGCCCATGACCAAATTATAAGTGTGGTTAAAACATGGAAATATACGCTGTCCTATAAAATCCAGTAAAGTTCAGTACGTGTCTTGCTTATAAAGCTGAAGGCATGGTTGCTTCCCCTGCTGGCTCCCGTCATGCAGTCATGGGCTTTACTCCCACCGATCATTCATGTGTGGCATGTGCCCCTGCATGCTGCCCATGAGGGCAGTGACTGGCAAACATCTCAGCCTCCAGATCTCCCCCACCCTCTAGCTTACCCCTGTATGGGCTGCCCCCAGCATGGCTCCTTCCTCCCTGGCTTATACCATTCAATACGACAGCACGGTGCTTCTCTAAGACCTCTGTTACTCCTGCAGGGATGATCATCTACAACGGCCAGAAGAGGACCATGGGGGCCGATTTTATTTCTCTCGGCCTGGTGGGAGGCCGTCCTGAGTTCAGGTATGAGCACGATGAGACGTCCTTATGTGACCTGCTCAAAAACAGTTCAAGTTGCTATAGCATTTGGCCTTAAATAAGCTTTTGATCATGTTGCTGCCATACATATAGTACAGTGCAAAAGTCTAAGGCCGCTGTTACATTAGGTATGTCATTGTTTATACAATTCTATAGAGCCAATATATAATGATTTCTCAGTCTCTGTATTAAAATACAAACAGGATAATTAAGACATATGTGCATTTAAAAACTGACTACGGCTTCTATAGACAGTGTCAAGTACTTAATTTGAGAAACGAGGATGGGTAGCAGCAAGAAATGACTTTTTCAGACGGCGAATAGGGTGAAAAGGCTAAGGGTGGATAAAGCTGACAAAGATTGGAATGAAGATCAGTGGAAAAAAGGATTATAGAGTGATGAATTCGAGTTTGACACTGTTGGGTTCAGTCATCAGCGTTATGGCATATACAGACATTATATCATTGCTAAAGCACCAACTCTATTGGTGGCCTAAGACTTTTGCACATCACTGTATATTTTGTAATTATTCTATAATTGTTTTTTTTTTTAAATAAAAGTTCCTGTTTCTTATTTTAGCAAATTCTTGATTTTTATTTCCTGAAGGTTTGACGTGGGCTCTGGCATGGCCACCATCCGTTACCCCACTGCAATAAAGCTTGGAGAGTTCCACACGGTGCAGCTGTACCGTAACGGAACCAAGGGGTCCATCATTGTGGACGGGGCAGCTCCCATCAATGGCACCTCCCAGGTACAGCTTTTGTCCATGGTACAAAAAAAATTACCATGCAAGGTACCAAGTATGAATTGGTGTAAAACACACCACCATAGATCTCTGTGGCAGTGCATAGAGAGACCACGTTCTACATTTATAACTCGACATTAATGGAAGCCTAATTAATGATTTATTGATTTAAGTCATTTGACCTTTTCAAATCCCCTTTGTGCAGGGTAAGTTCCAGGGGCTGGACCTGAACGAAGAGCTGTTTGTAGGCGGCTATCAAAACTACAGCATGATCGCCAAGACTGCAGAGCTCAAATCCGGCTTTGTCGGTGAGAAAACGCGGCAAAATGAACTGCAAGTGATCGGTTCTATCATCTCATAACCAACAACCATCTGTTACTTTTTCAGGCTGCATCAGTCAGCTGATCATCCAAGGTGAGGAGGTCATTTTTAAAGATCTGGAGAGAAGTTCTACAGGTGTTACTAAATGTCCTACCTGCAAGGACCAACCATGTCAGGTGAGACCAAACAGAAGGTCACGTTCAGCTTTGGGATTACTGTTAAAGGTTTAAGCTTGCCTTAAAGTGCCCATTTAGGGACTGTGGTAGCCTAGTGGTTAAGGCACAGGACTCTGGACCAGAAGGTTCAGGGTTCAAATCCCATCTCTGCTAAGCTGCCACTGCTTGGATTGCAAAATGGTATCACTTGTAAATTGCCCTGTATAAAGGTGTCTGCTAAATGTAAATTTAAATGGAAAATGAAACAAGGTCAAGGATTTGGAAACATCATTTAGTTTTCATTAACTAAGCTTAATTGTAAAAAAAAATAAATAAAATTGCTGTAGTTAAAAATGTTAAAAAAAAAAACTTAAATCTTGAATCTAAAAAATAGTTTTAAAGTCAGTAAACAAAATATTAAATACATTTCTAGCTACTCTTCACAGTTTGAGCATGAATTTGGCCACTTCATGGTTTTACTGCCAAATTTCTCAGTGCAGTTTTTCCTGGGCAGTAAGAAACCTTATTTTACATCTCTTCTTAAGAAATAGAGGCGTGGCCACAACCTAATTTCATTAAGAAGTGATGTCACCAGGAGGGTACTTACTTTTTCCACAGCTATGCACCACTTATAACCATAATATTCATCTTTAACACATTAGAGTTGCTTGTAATAATGCACTTCTACCAGAGAGGTCGCCAAATCCTTCCATTTCAAATTCACTTTACTTAGCAAAGAGTTTGTTCTTTTTACCTTCATTTTTCTACCTGCATTACTAACTTAATTATTAACAGGTTTCATTTTGGTTTCTTTGAGGTTTGCATACGTATTTATGACTTTTTCTTGACGCTGAGATTGTGTTTGTGGTGCAGCACGGCGGCGTGTGTCAAGACTCAGTGCCCAGTCTGTATAAGTGCAAATGTCTAAGAGGATTCACAGGAAGTAACTGTCAGCACAAGTCATCACAACACTGCCATCCAGGTGAGAATCTGACATGAAGAAGCAGAAATGTTGTCTCTGTGGTTTATGAACCTGATCGTATGATTATTGACACTTGACACCTCAAATGTGATCATATCTCTTATTTTCTCAGAGGCATGTGGCCCTGATGCCACCTGCATAAACTGGCCCAGCGGTATGGGCTACGACTGCCGCTGCCACCTTGGGAAGTCTGGACACAAGTGCATGGATGGTAAGGATAAGGAATGGTTTTATTTGGACAGTAAGTTCAGGTGCTGTCTTGCTAATCGTGCACTGCATATGAAGGCACGCTGGTGACGACGCCTCTGTTTGACGATGACGATTCCTACATCATATATCCGCCTCTGTCCAATATCCATAACGACCTCCGCATCGACATGGAATTCAAACCCATGGACGGCGACGGCCTGATGTTCTTCAGCGGAGGGAAGAAGATGAAAGTTGAGGACTTCGTCACGCTTTCTCTAGTGGACGGCCATGTGGAATTCCGCTACGAGCTCGGCACAGGTTGGATCGCTTTAACTTCTCTTTAATTCTTTAACTACATTAAATATTAACATAATAACCCTGCTATCTGTGCGACGTGGATTGATGTTTGTAGGCCAGGCCATACTCCGCAGTCAGGGCCGGGTTAACCTGGGCCAGTGGCATCGTGTGATGGCCGAGCGCCTGAACCAGGACGGCTCACTGAAGTTAGATGACGGACCTGTCGTCAGAAGGTCGTCTCCAGGCAAGGCCCAGGGTCTGAACCTCCACACGCCCATGTATCTGGGTGGCGTGCCATCGATGGGCATCCTGCCCAAACCTGCAAACGTCAGCAGTTTCTTCGAAGGTTGCATCGGAGAGGTCGGTCTCTGTTCTGCGGACCTGGGAGGTTGTGTTTGATTAATTTGGAGCATTGCCGAGTAAATACGAGCTGGTTCTTATCTCCAGGTATCAATCAACGGGAAGAAGGTGGACCTGTCCTACAGCTTCATGGAGAGCAGTGCCATCAGCCAGTGCATCGATGGAAGCCCGTGTGACCGTAAGCCTTGTCAGCATGGTGGTACCTGCATGTCCACTGCCGAGTACGAGTTCCAGTGCCTGTGCAGGGACGGATACGAGGGTGAGCACCATGTGACCGATGCCATCGTCACAGAACCTGATGAATTAAAACAGTTTGAACAGCACATAGATAGAGGGCAAAAATGGTGTTGGGTACTTTTATTCATACTTAAAATGTATGTAACTGTTAGAAGAGTTCCTGTGAAGTCTAAATGTCCTTTCCCTTTAACAACCGAGGGCATAAAATTTTAATTAATTATTATAGTTCATTAAAATCTCTTTTAACCCTGGACATTGTGGCTGTAAAAGGCTGGTCAGCTCAGCAGCTAATCCACAAGCAGAGGCATTTGTGTTGAGCTCATCTTTGGACTCAAGACTTGGTTCTGGACTACAGTTCTAACTCGGTTGATGTGTTTAGAGACTTTTTGTGTAGATTTATTTGTACCGAGCTCTACAGAACATAACGCTGTCCTTAAACGGTGTATATCTGTAGTTTTTCGTGTATTACCTTTCCCTGCCGACGTTACGAGCCTGTGTTTGCCGTGACTCACAGGGGATCGGTGCGAGGTGATGAAGGACAGCTGTGTGGACTCGTCTCAGTGCCAGAACGGCGGAAGCTGCGTGAACGGCCACTGCTCATGTCCTGCAGGCTTCACGGGCATCTACTGCCAGGAAGGTGAGGTTTTTTAATAGACTAGCACTATTTTAAAAGAAGCTACCAAAGAAGCTGTATTTTATGTTAACTATTTCTTTTACACAAAGTACAAAACTGTGCAAAATCCTTAGTATAACGACCACGTGTAATTATTTCTCAGTCTCTCAATCGAGATACAAATGGACAAAACAGGAAATATGTACGCAAAATTCCTCTGTCGACAAAAAGACCGTCCCCTCAGGTAGCTCCTTCAGGTAGAAGAACGGTCACAACATGGCAACCCGATGAAGCTGCTGCTGCTCCAATGTAAGGGGAGCTCACATTAAATACTTGCCACTGTAGCCAAATACAAATTTCCTGTATTTTCTGGTTGTATTCTATTAAAGAGAGTAAGAAATAATGATCAATGGTCATTATACTGTCACTAAAACAACTAATGGTGGCCTAAGATTTTTGCACTGTGCTATAGCTGTAGGTAAACACATTTTAATGGGATTATAAGGATTGTGCACTCTGAACTTTGAGTTTTCATGGGTTGAGGTAGCAGGAGTATCAGAGAACCAATGAGCTGTGGAGATTCATGACCTGTCTAAAATCTAGACGACATTACCATTATAATTTCATTCCATAAGTCTAGTTACATAGACTTAATAAACTAATCAACACCCATATTGAAATGGATGTTTGGTTTGCAGTGGTTCTACCAAGCTTGACCCCACCTAAATGAGGCGTGAGTTAATTAAATAAGGTACTAGACTATGGACCATAGGGTCCAGGGTTCAAATCCCACCTCTGATAAGCTGCTACTGTTGGGTCCTTGAGCAAAGCTCTCAACCCACAACTGCTGGGATTGTAACTTGCTTGTAAACTTGTAAATTGATAAAATTGTACTGGTTGTAACCTACATGTAGATATAAATAAAAGCCCACATATTTAGGTAGAAACTAATTGGCTCCTCCAAACATGGACCACTAGACCACTTCCAGTGGTCTAGAACTGCTGGTTTGAAGACTTTTTCCCACAACTAGCAAGAAACATCAGGGGAAGAAATCACAGCTTTCTCACCTTCTGTAACTTAGAGTCAGCCCGGTGACCGTTGGACCTAGCCAAGGAACATCAGGTGCTGGTTGAGATGATTTGTGCACTGATAGCCCACAAACATTGTCTTGCTAAGCTGGAAAGGAATTCTAACAGGTCCACGGGAAACACTCCTAACTTACCACTTAACACCTAATTTGTCTGACCCCTCTGCTCTCGTGGCTGTGTTCCACACGAACAGGGCAGGAAGCCATCGGCACAGAGGAGTTCTGGAGTTCGGAGGGAAACGTGGTGAACGGTACAGTATCCGTCCGGTCTGCCTGAGTAACACTAACCACGAGAACTTGTCCTCTAACTCTTGTAAACGGTGCAACCCCACGAAACTTGTGACTTGTAGAGCATTACAGAATATCACAGGCCTTAAGTACGTGGTGATAAGCTCCTCCATCTAGCAAGTCCATCATTTGTTAGCATTGTCAGAGGACGTTTGGGAAACTGTTGCAGATGTCTGATAAAGAATGGTGCATGATTGTTTGGATAGGTGTAACAGGTGCCTGAACTTCCCAAAGAACGTGCTGGTGAGTGATGAATTATTAGTTGGCGAGCTTTGCAACCATGTACTCGATGTGAATCCACGTCTGCACGTAGAGAAACACTCTGATATCCATCATCACTTCCAACAATAATTAATCTGATTAAAGATTAAAAGAAGGTTAAGGGTTCAAATCCCACCTCTGCCAAGCTCTCACAGTTGGGTCCTTGAGCAAGGCCCTTAGATTGATGGTACTTTTTGGATCCATTCACCAACAATATGTTGTGTTTGGTTATTATACCATTGTAAAAACAGCAAATCTAATGGTGACCTAAGACTTTTGCACAGTACTGTATATTTGTTAGCTCGCTGAAGACGAAGGAAGACATGTCGCTGAATATAAACTGTTGCGACAAACCTGTTGCTTCCTACGACGTCCTCCATGCCATGTTTCTGAGATCTTCTACAGAGTGTTACTTTAAGTGCAAAATTTCATAATCCCGTAAGTTTAAATCTCACAAGGAACTTTAATACATTTACGTGCCGTTTAACACCCGTCAACATCTGCTCACTTTAACAATAAGGTCTTATATATGTCTCATTCATGTCTGAACGACAGAAAGCTAGTATGAGGGAACCCTAGCGATGACTGCTGACAGAAAACTGAATTGCAGTCTTTAGATTGAGAAAGAAACTAAATTTTATAAGTGTTTTCAGTGTTTCATTTAATATTGTGGTTTACAACTAGAGATGTGCATTTCATGCAGAAAATGCGAGTGTGATTATAGTGATTGTGCATGCCCAGTCTGGGGCCTCCTGGACATATCTGTCCTGTCTAAGGCCTCCTGGACCTCTATGCCCTGTCTGGGGCCTCCTGTGCTTTTCTGCCCTGTCTGGGGCCTCCTGGTCATCTCTGCCCTCTCTGGGGCCTCCTAGTCCTCCCTGCCCTTTCTGGGGACTCCTGGACCTCTCTGCCCTGTCTGGGGCCTCCTGGTCCTCTCTGCCCTGTCTGGGGCCTCCTGGTCCTCTCTGCCCTGTCTGGG
>JAVSBU010112441.1:0-13176 GCA_033118015.1 Loricariichthys derbyi
TCCAGAGGAGGGACAGTGGGTATATTGGTAGAAAGATGTTAGAAATGCAGTTGCCAGGAAAAAGATGAAGAGGAAGACCAAAGAGGGATGCAGTTAGAGAGGACATGGAAGTAGTTGGTGTGATGACAGAGGATGCAGAGGACAGAGAAAGATGGAGGTGGACTGTGGTGACCCCTGAAATGGGAAAAGCCAAAAGAAGAAAAAGAAGAACAGTAACAGGACTGGCTCAGTTGACACTGCGTCAGCGGAATTACTCCATCCTATCTGTAGTCATTTCAATGTGAAATAGTGGTTTGCTCCATGAGATGCTCTTTGAATCTAAATCTGTCGTATCTCCAACAGGAGGCTCTAATCATGGCCAGCATGGAACATCCTCACCTAGTGCGTTTGCTCGGTGTGTGCTTAAGCCCCACCATCCAGATCGTGACCCAGCTCATGCCTCATGGATGCCTGCTGGACTACGTTCACGAGCACAAGGACAACATCGGTTCACAGCTGCTGCTCAACTGGTGTGTGCAGATCGCCAAGGTAAGACTCATTGGAACGCCTCGATTTCTGACAGGGTGAAATATTAAGTGGCATAAATTGTAAGTTTAAAATTTAAAATGTGTTTTTCTTTACTTTTTTTGTGGCTTATACCCTCTCACATGACTGACATTTTTTTTTTTTTTTTTTTTTTTTTTGGGACTGTGCCCTACTACATGAACATGTTATGCAGTGTTATTGTGTATACTCCATCACTCACACAATATAAACATGTTTTAAAGCATCTGGCGTAGACTTACTATATCATGCAAAAGTCTTAAGCCCCTATTATATTTGTTAATGGTATAATGATCATATTTAACATATTGTCAATAATTGGACCCATAACCTTTAAGCTTGGATTTGTCACTATATAATGCTCTTTTCTAGTGATCTTTATTACAGTCTTTGTAAGCTTTAGCATTAGGAACATGACATGGAGATGATGTCACAGCTGAACCCAGTGAGGCATCCAAGTCCTGCGCATGTGCGGCTAGCAATTGAGGACACGGATAATCAACTCTATCAGTTTGGGATCAGCTGTCACAGGCTACTTAAGGAAGCCACGCAAATCAGTCATCTTAGGCCTTTGCTTACAGTAAGACCTGATTTCAACTGTCGGCCCAGCGACCGTACTGGTTTGCTGTGGCTTACGTAGCCAGTGTTGGGTGTTAGACTGGGTTTTTAGTTGAGGCATGGTTAGTACCTTTACATGCTAGGCACGTCCCGAGCTAGCGCGTCGCATCCCGCATATGCTGCACAGTCAAGAGATACACAGCGGGTGCATGCACCCGTCTCGTTCATGGTGCCATAGAAAGTGAGGGACCAAGGTACCACCCTTCCTTTGTAGAGGGAGGGTGGGAGTAAGGTCTGGAGGCCTGAGGTTTGATAGGGTGTAGTTTGTTAGTATAGGGACAGGCAGCTTTATCTCTGCGACGCCCCACCCCCCTTGGTACTCAAAAAGAATCAACACGGGGGTTATGCTAGGGTATCCATTGCCACAGGTGGGGCATTGCTCAGGCCCTGTGCCCTCACTGCATCCTGCCGACCCTCGCTTGGGTCTCCCCTTTGTCCCAGTGGTTGGCAATTTCAGTACATCCGGCCTTAAAAACGCATCCACGCACTGTGGTTAGCCAGACTGGTACATTGGCTGTAAAACCATGTCCACGTCACCTTGGACGTATCCTATTCATCACGCGCCCTAGCCCCGTCCTCCCTCGTTTGTCAGTCATTTTACCTTTTTGGTTTTGTTTTTGGCTTTGCTTGCGTTGTTTTGCTTTTGTTTCCTTAGTTCTCATATTCTACGTCCAATAAAGCCTACCCTTATTCATAAAGCTATGTGGGGTCTGCAGGTGGGTCCTCCTTTCCACCCCCCCCCCCCCCACATTGTGACATTTATCATATCTTAGCCCTTTCACAGTATTCCCGTTCCGAAAAAGTGCTTACATGGCTGCTACCCTTTACTTTTCACCAAAAAACTCAAGATTATTCAGACTGTAGAATGACAACTGAACATCCTGATAAAGTTTTTTTTTTTTTTTTTCCCTTCAGTTTTTTAATACTGTATACACATTTACTGTATTTTCTGTTTGCATTCTATATACAGAAACCGACAACTAATTATATATGGTCATTATACAATTGCTAAAACAATGGTTTATCTAATTTTATGGTGGCTCAATATTTAAGTACATAACCACAAGCAGCCAAATAATTCATGGAAAAGCATGGCAATAAGTTTTTTTAATCAACTCGCTGTTTCATGATAAAAAAAGTGCAGCGTGTGCTAAATAGGTGTATTCTGGGACTCTAAAGGTTTGGTTTTAAACTCCAGCGGTTTTGTACAATTACTTTTCCCTCATAATCATGGTATTAAATGACCAGATCACAGAAAGAAGTATTGATTTGGAACGGTTACCTTATCTCATATTTGCTCTCAGATGAGTCATTACTGCATCGAATATGATATGAATCACAATTATGAACACCCGAGTTGCTGATTTTCATGATTAGAATAACAAAATAATAATAATAGTAGCTAAATACACACTAGAAATATATGTGTAGAGTGTACAGTACACTCCTGCTCCAAGGTTCAACCATGTTCAGGGTCACAGAGCTCTAGTTCCTATCCTCAGAGAATACAGGATGTAGGTATAGCCATGCTGTGGATATGTCTGTCTCCTCCCTCAGTCACAATCAATCATACTTATATTAGGAGCCCAACCTGGACAAAAGGCACCAGCAGGACCTGAACAATGCACTAGTGAACTAGTATGTTAGAAGACAGTTCTCTGGTTCTCCACATTAATCTTTTTTTTTTTTTTTCAGTAGTCAAATAGATATAATAAATAATAAAAAGTACAATTATCAAACTCTGTCGAATCTACTCAGCTATAATTAAATTAAATAATTAATTAGCTCTACCCCCTTCATAAGTGCAGTATTTAGACTTTACCACTGAAATTATTTTCCTGATAAAGACTCTGAGTTAACTCCACAGATAAATTGACTTGACACAATATCTCGGCTTTACAAAGTGCTGGAATGATGCTATGGCATTCTTTGGCCATACGTGATTCAGCAGCCTCCTTCATAGCTATAACTCCATCCAAATGCAACCACTTTTATTCAAGCTGAACAGTCAACTCAGAGCTGCACTGATTAGTTTTCAAGTTGACAGACATATGATGCAGAGGCTTAAGATTGTGCCTGCTCTCTGTACTCAAATTAAGGGACCTTTACCTGGATGCAGTGCGCCTCCATTTGTGCTTTCTCCCATCGTAGAAGTCTGCTGCCTGCTGGTTAAAACAGAAGTACTCAGAGGGCTGGGCATGTCTCTGCCAGCAAACAGTCATCCTCATTCAGTGAAGGGTTGGCTCATAGTGAAGAATAATATTGACACAGGAATTGGGATTCACTAAATTAGGGAAGGAAATTGGGAACGTTTTCAAGAGGAGATGGATCCCATGCTAAATATTAAGTTAGGATTAGAAAGAGTTGGACAGGGTTGATAATAAACTGGAAATGCCAGGGAGGCCAAATGTGCCCAGATTCCTCCAAATCCATAAGAGGCTAATGGCAAAAAGAGCTGGACATGAGAAAATGTTCCCCTCAGTCTGTGGGGATGATATGATTTACCTCCGTCCTATACACTTTAATGAAAATCTGTGTGGCTTCTCGGTGAACCATGAAATTGTGCATATCAACACATGGGCTATAGTCAGTAAGTGTGGTAGGTAAACCTGATGAATAGAGGCTTAGATTAAGAGATGAGGTCATGTATAAAAGTGTTTCATTGCTCAGTGAAGCATTTCTGTGATGGAATATATCTACTGTGATAAAATATCATCCAGAACAAGGCTGTAACTTCACCTTCTTAAGACAGTCAGGTTTTAATTTAAATCTGCTGATACTTTATAGAGACATGGCACAAACTGCCTGGTCAAAAAAAGGTCACCGCCTGTGGGGGCGGAGCTATGATCTGGGGTTGCTGCTACAGTTGGTCAGGTTTAGGTTCAGTAACTTTATGAGCCCAAAGTATGAGATCAGCTGATACCTGAATATACTGAACCACCAGGTTATTCCATTAATGGATTTTTCTTCATTGGTGGCATGGCCATATTCCAAAATGGTCCAATGCCAGGATTCATCGGGCTGAAATTCTGAAAGAGTGATTCAGGGAGCATGAGACAATTTTCACACATGGATTGGCCACTGCAGAGTCCAGACCTGAACCCCATTGAGAATATTTTGGATGTGCTGGAGAAGGCAGTGGTTCTAAATTTCCCATCATAAATACAAGATCTTGGGGAAAAGCTAAAGGTGCTCCATAGAATAATTGTGACCCAGCATGGCAAAATCAGGCATAATGCACCAGAAATCAAAATTGAGATAATGATTGATTACATAGCTTCATGAAATAAGCTTTAAAATGAAGTTTATTTCATCAAAAAAACTTGAAAAATAAAATTTCTACAGCTATTTGAAGTTCAGGAGTCCTGCCAGACTTTCTGAAAGTTGATTTTGAGAAAAAGGATCCTAAAATTTTCTTATAGTTCAAAATCAAAATACCATGGCAAACATGCATTAAATGTTGTTCAATCCCAATGGCATTTGGCACATAATTTGATACAGGGATAAGCTTTAAGAAAAAAGTAAAGTTCACGCTGTCATACCCACAATGCACCGCACGGCGGCCTCTCAACCAATCAGAGCGCCCGTTTCTGCTTGTGTGAATTTACTATCGTCTGCGCTAATGCTACATGGAGAAACATGCTTCGGTTTGATTACGCTTCGTGAAATGTCGTTTTATTGGAGGAAAATGATATAACTGGGGATCCCCTCATTAAAATAGAGCAAAAAGAAATATCGTAGATGTGTCTCCATCGAAATATGGGCATTGGATTATACCATGGCACGTCCTCAGAGCCGCTGAAAGTGGAGTGGATTTTCACTTGTTTTCAGGTATTTATGGCCTATTTTACCCAAACCTGATCGTAAAAAAATCATTTTTTGAGTGTTTCAGAGTATTTTTTTTTAATTATTATTGTTTAAATGAATTTGATGAATAGATTATGGTGTAAGCTTGCAATTTCAGTCAAAATCTCAAAATTGATTTGGGGCTGCATTTTCGTGACTTCTCATACTTTAACTTGCTCTAACTCAAAAGTACACTTTGCAACTTATGCCGGGTTTTGCCATAGTGGGTCACAATTAAGGTGTGACTTAATTTTTAATTTTTTTTTTTTTTTTTTTTTTTTTTTTTTTTAAACAAGCAGTGTATATTCCAACAAGATTCCTATGGCAAGTTTAGGAAAACTTTTAATACTTGGTGAAATATCCTGGGTGCCTGAGTTTCTAAAGTAGGGTTGCATTTGTGCCTTTGTGTGGTTTATATTGCAATGTATCAAGTATTTTTGGCCGATCTTGGCTGTAATCTGATACTTATTATTGAATGAGTGCACTCCTACTACAGTTCAGGTTAAGTACTGTATTTGCATTCACCTAGTCTAAAGACTCAACTTGTTTAATTATATCCCCACACATTTGCCAAAATGTTACCATATATTTTTGGTGAGTCAATAAGCGTAGCTATGAGAGACACATGTATTTCACACGTATTTCAACTTTAATTCATTGGATTTACAGTGGGTTATATAAATCAAGATGATTGCCTCTTAAGCGCACTGGAAGTTTCTACAAGTTGATGTAACTATAATGAGGGAGGCGTTTTGTTTTGAGAGGCATTTGACAGTGGGGGTAATTAGGCTTGAGGGCTGTTACCAGGGGCATAATCAGACCCACTTTACTTACTGTGCACCACTAAAATCATGGCGGTAAAAAGTTTATTTTATCTTGGATAGAACTACTGAGGACTGAGCAGAACTACAGGATGCACCACTCAAATTCAATACAGGCACTGCATTTCCCATAATGCCCCAGTATCTTTTTTTATTTTTTATTTTTTTGCATGAATTAATTAACTATTCAGTTTAAGTCAGCCATGCTGCAGGCGATGTAACAATATCTTAGAGCTGTTATGGTTAGCCTCTTACAACTCTATTATCTAACTAAAGTATATATTAGACCACTGAAGACATTCATTAAAGCAGTAAAGGCATCAGTTTCATTAGCATAAACAAAATTAACGCATTTAATTACAAAATGTTAATTTGTTCTTCATTTCTCATCAGTGGCAGTGTAATGTCCATTTTAGTGTTAAATCACTTAATCCTTTTAGCTTTTAACATGTTTATTTTTGTACACAGTTATGCCCCTATGACCGATTGGTAAGTAGAGGGGGTACAGTTGTGCCCCTCTAAATTCTGTGTGTGCTCCAGTATAAAAAGTTGTCTAGAACGTCCCTTACACTCTGTTACACTGAGGGGTCATTTAAGGTTAAGTTATTTGGTTGTATTTGGTATGTCGATTTGGATGTATTTAGTTGTCTGTGTTTTAGGGTTAAGAGGAATTGAAGAATTAATTTGCAAGAACAGATATTTCCATTTTGATGAATTTTCACAAATCGTGTTTTTTTTTTTTGTTTGTTTTTTAAATGGTGCGTTTCACATAAAATCAGTCGTTTTGCAGTTAGGTTGTTTTGATTAAGTTAATAAAAAAAAAACTAAACAAAATACAGGTAACTTAGAAAATTAAACTTTACTGAGTTTTTTTTTTTTTTTTTTCATTAGAAGTTTTGGCAAAAGCAGATAACTCCAATAGATTTTTTCCACTTTCCCAACTTCACCTTTCATGTTTCTGAGTTGAACAAAGCCCTGGAATGGATTCAAGTTTCTTTTAAGTGCAATATTTACCATAAAACAAAAAACAACATGCTGAAAATTGCAAAAAAAAAAAAAAAAAAAAAAAAATTGCAAAAAAATAAAAAAATTAAAATAATAATAATAATAATAATAATAATAATAATGAACAAGCTATCACTGGACAATACTAAACATTTATAAGCTCATACCCAGTATGTGTGAGTGTAAGATGGACAGAAGCGCTGTTTCTAGGATTGTTCCTGCCTTAATTGTGCCCTGTGCTGCCAGCTAGGCACCAGCTTTCCAGTGACCCTGACCAGGATTAACCAGGTAAGAAAATAATTAAATAAATTAAGGCTGCATCTTGCAAAAGTGGAAAATCCCAGCCCGCTAGGACAGTTTTTTTTTTTTTTTGGCTACACTTTATGAATTGGATCTGCCCTTCTTTTTACACCATGAAGTGAACAAAATAACTAACTATTCAGTTTAATTAAAGTTAGCCATGGTTAAAGATGGCTTTAAAGAAATCCAGTCTACTCTGAAATTCCTATCAGACGGACCATTACAACAGATCACAGGGTTGCATCACCTGCCCTGAATACTTTGCTGATTCACCTTTTCATGGATTTGTTGGGTTCTGCTCAAAAACTGTTTGTGCATTAAAATGTGACCTTTCGATGCTTTAATAAAGGACAAAATTAGCACTGTGTGTTAAGAATAATTCACGATAGCTTGTTTTTAAACAAAATGATTTGTATTGTTCTTTTTTTTTTTTTAAACTAACTCTTCAATTACACTCTTTTTGTAGGTTTTGTAGGGATTATTTTGTCTCATGACATGACATTATTTATGGTGGAAGGACATTTGGTTATATGTGTACTTTGGCTTGGAGGCATTAAGATATGGACATATGTTTGTTTTGGGGTTATTGCATTGTGGGTTATTTAGAGATAAGTAATGCTACACTGTGGGATGTTTAGGACTGAAGGGAATATACTGAAGTTTTTAGGGTTAAGGGTCATTTGGCTCCGTATTGACTTGGTAGTTTGTATCGGGGCTAATGGTTGTAAGTTCTTTAAGTTTGAGAGTCATTTTATGGATGAGATGAAGTACACTGCTTGGATATGTAGAGGGTGATTGGCTACAAGTGGAAAAATAAGGGATGAGTGGGGTTTTACTGTGCAGGGATTTTACTGTTGAAGAGTATTTGGCTATATGTGGATTTCAGTTTTGGGGCACTTTTGGAGCAGGAGGAGGAGTTGGATTCATGTGTTCACACAAAACAATAAACTGTTTTGCCCTAAGGACCTGTTTTATCTAGATGACAAATGTTAAGGCTTTTCACTGAGAAACACCATCCCAACTGTAAGGCATTGTGGTGGTAGCATCAGGTTGTGGGGTGTTTTCCTTATGAAGGAACTTGTGCACTTCACAGTTAGCATTTTGAGGAAAAAAGAATCACACATACTGAAGCAAGACCTTGAATCATCTTTGAGAAAGTTAAAGCTTAGTCACAGATAGGAAGCACGTCCTTTTTGGAGACGATCCTTCACTCAGTTCATTATTAATGGAATAATCAGAAGCTGCTTTCATTAGCTGATTAATCAGCAGATTTTCTGTAGGAAGGCCCAACAGCACACACACCTGTCTCGCCTGCCCTCTATAACAGCGAAAAGTTGTGCTGTGAAAATTCTTGATGTACATGAACTTTTTAAACTACACCAGAAAATATTTGAACTAAAATTAAAATAGACTGTGTTATTAAATATTAAAAATTTACACTAATATATAATTTATCCACCAGAGTTTGCTCAGATCTTCACCTAAGTGATTTTTAAGTTTTTGTGGTGTCATTGCTTCATGCTTAGAAAAATATATAGATACATTTTTAAAACTGAAGGTTTCAGATGGTCCTGATGCCAATGCAGCTCCCTAAACTAAATTGAAAACTACATTGTGACCAGACAGTCAAGTGATGAGTATAATGAATTTGGATAAAATTATAAAGAATATGGAATAAATACCACCTCTCTATCAAACATCCCTGATTTCTTAAAAAGGACTCAAATTAATTTGCATATTTGAAAGAGCCAACAAAGAAGCAGCCAAATTTGTGCCAATGTGTCTGTACACACTCATCAATAGCTAACGATTTGCTGAAATTGTTGCTAAAGTGAAAAATCCATACATCTTGGCTGAATCAGTAACCCTGACAACATCCAAAGCAATTGAGTTAGCCAATGATACCAGAAAAGAAATAGCTAAAGTAGTCTTTTTAGACAATATTATTGCCAATGGAATTAACGATAAGTCTGACAACATTGAGATTGCGGGAAAAAAAAAAAAAAAAAAAAAAAAAAAAAAAAAAAAAAAACATTAAAAAAAAAAAAAAAAAAAGGTTGAAATGTGTTCATCAGCTTGACGAATCCACAGATTTAAGAAGGCATAGCAGCTACAAGTCAGTGTGAGTTTTGCGGCATATTGTTATTGTAGGTTATTGTATAGTATACAGTGTGTGCATGATACTAAGTATTGTATAGTATTAGGCTACATCACCAATGTATTACCTTATACATTATCTGAAATACAGATATTATTATAATCACCTTTGGGTTCCTGAAACTGTCACATTAGTGCACTAAAAGCATACCAACACACATCCATTTTCCCTATAATTGTGGCAGATTATAGCCTCCCCACTGAAAAACAAAAAAACAAAACAAAAAAAAAACAAAAACCTAGCCATATCATATTATTGCTACCACCAGAAACACGTTACTCTAATTAGACCACTTTTTTTCAGTAACGAGTAATCCAACGCATTACTATTTCTAATCCAGTACTCAGATTAAAATTACTTATCCAAGTCACTGTACGTTACTATTTTATCATTTCCCTTAGTAAAAAGATATTTTGTTTTCTTCTTGTGTCTTGGGGAGTGACATCAGATTTGTGCGACAATGATGTCACGTTTTTAGCATGTGTAATACCACACAGTGACACAAATGTAAACAATGGATGGAGAAGAGAGATGATCATTTCATATCTTAAGATACAGGCACTATTTTGAGTTATCAGTGGTTGTACCTCATTAAGCTTCTCTCTGCTTCACATCACCTGGTGTTTGACTGTTCTGTGTTGTGATTCCAAATGTTTCTTCAAATTTGATGTATCCTTAGCTGATACAAACTCAAAATAGTGCCTGTATTTCCAGCTATAAAATGCACATCTCTCTCCTCCCTCCATTATTTAAGTTTGTGTCACTGTGGTATTACACGTGAGTTATTCTCATGCTGAAAACTTGACCTAATTTCCCGACTTCACTCCTCAAGATGCAAAAAGGAAACAAAATATGTATATTTTTTAGTAAGGAAAATGTCAAAACAGTAATCTACAGTGACTTGGATATGTATTTTTAATCTGATCACTGGACTGGAAATAGTAACTTGTCGTTACTGAAAAAGTGGTCAAATTAGAGTAATGAGTTAATGACATCACTGCTTCTAACTGTTCACAAATGTCTGGTGCACTAGTTTTCATCCATTGAACTAAACTGCAATGTTGTGATGTGGTGAAGCCTTAAAAAAAAACCTTTATTTGAATCATCCTGACCCATTGTTACAGTGTTTTCAAACACACAGTTCTAATTCTGTATATAGAGAGAAAAATAATAATGTCTGAGAAAACCTCAGCAGTTCTCCAGTTCCCTCACATCCACCTTCTTGCACCAGCTGGTATCAAGGACCACCACCCAGAAACATCACTTTCTCTCTGAGCTCGTTTCTGCGAGTTCTCCTTCTCAGGAACGACTCCCCTTCAATGAGAGAGATCCTGCTGACTATGCCAAATTTCAGTGGAAATTATTTTAGCAGATGTGAAGGAACACACACAGAATGGTCTGTGATGAGATATAAGAGATAGTAGTTTATTCTGCAGCTGAAGATTAACTCAGATACAAGATGATGATATAGTTGTATGTGAGCAGATAAGGAATTTGCTCAAACCCTTCCATTTATACTGGTGTGACCATGTGTGTGTGCGTGTGTGCGTGTGTGTGTGCGTGTGTGCGTGTGTGTGTGCGTGTGTGTGTGCGTGTGTGTGTGCGTGTGTGTGTGCGTGTGTGTGTGCGTGTGTGTGCGTGTGCGTGCGCGTGCGTGCCTGTGTGTAAACAGGAGTTTCATCCTGTAGCGTGTACTTAAGATATAAGGTTATGGATCCATATATGGATATAAGATTGTAAAAATTGTAAGTCGCTCTGGATAAGGGCATCTGCTAAATGTCATAAATATAAATGTACATGTACTTCTTAACTGAATTGTAAAAACCTGCAATTGTTCACTGGGGAATTGAGATAGACCCTCCTTGATCTTGTGGCTCTGAGTACATGGCCTTACTGATAAGGCCCAAACTGCTACACACATTTTCTAACCTTGAGGTTAAGCTCTAAGCAACAAGTTCATACTAACTTTTAAATGCTGCATGACTGTACACAAAGAAATAGAATAAAACTTTCTCCAACGCTGCTTTACCATGTATTCAAAATAAGCATAAGAATCAAAACACTAATGCAGTGGATCAGTAACCTTTATTGACTGATATCAAAGGGAGGGGAACGTGGGATATGGAAGGCCTCTAGACAGCTGGGGTCTTTGTCCCGACGAGCGGCTTGGCAAACTCCACAAACTCATCAATCAGGACCGGCCATGCTCCATCCTTATCAAAATTGGACAGGTACTATGTACATGTTCGTCTATGTGCTGAACTCTAACAAAAGGTCCCAGGTATCTTTGAGAATGGATTTCACCTGGCGCTCTGTCAGAAAGTTACACCACAGTTCAAGGAACGTGAAGCGTCCAGCCAAGACTACTTTCCAGAGGGCAACGACCATGTCTGTAGTCAACCTTCTCCTATTGAACACACTCCATAGAATCTAGGATTCTTTGCACCATTAAAGGTGAACTGATAGAAGGCCTTAAATTTGCCTGGATCTTCTAACTCCTGCTGCATGAGGGGCAGCAGAGCTTTGAGCTTTTCAGCGCTGTCACATCCTTGTTGGATCATGCCATTCATGAATTCTTCCTTGGAGAACTCGTGGTGTGACACAGCTTCAAACTTCCAGGCTATCAGGAGCAGATCTATACCGGCTGGATCGATATCGAGATCTTGACAGAAGAGCTGAATGCCATCTACACCCATCACGCTTTCATAATAAGGATCGCTGTAACGGCCGTAGAGCTCTACCAGTTTAGCCTTGTCAAAGTCCAGATCCTCCTCCATGTATAGCCTAGGGTTCTGGAAGCGGTTTTCTGTAGTTCTTTGTAGGTCCCAGTAGTTCTGAGCCAAGCATTTCAGTGCTGCTTTCTCTTTTGACTGGGTGAAAATCATAAACTGTAGTACAAGAGGTGAGCATGAGGACGTTGGTATGGCCAAGGTTTCCAGGCTTTTGCGTCCTCTTTTACCTCTCAACATGTATTTTTTCACATCTGCCCTGTGGGTTGATTCTGCTGCTCGTGGAGAGGATAAGCAGCTCTTAAAACACATAAAATTACCCATGAGTGCAGAAAATGTCTAACACAACCTTTCTTCTAAAGAGTCTGTCTGAAATGAGGCTTGTTAGAATTAAGGTGCTTTTATAGGTTTGTGATGGAATTCTGAGCCGTTTATTACATCATAGTTGCATATGACATCACAATAGATTCTGGAGCCAGGATCTCCTGTATCTGTTCATGCAGAGTCAAAATAGGCTCTTACAGATCTATAACTTATTTATGGATGGATGGATGGATGGATGGATGGGTGGGTGGGTGGGTGGGTGAGAGGGCTGGAGGGTGGAGCTTTTTTATGGCAAGCAAAATTACAAATTTGTTCACTAATCTGATAAGTCTGACATTGAGGTGAATTTTATGTAACCTTACCAGATCCTAAACCTAAAACCTTACAGATGTGTGGGTTGTTTTTTTTTTTCTTTCTTTCTTCTCTTCTGCTAGACTGTCTAATTGCTGTGGCTAATAAATAGAGTAGAACTGAAAATTGAGCACCCATGTTATCAACAGAAAGGATCTCTTAGATTCATTGTAATTGATGCAAATTTATTAATAGTAGAATGTTAAAATAAATCAGTGGTAAATTTTACATGTGCAAATACTTTTAAAACCTTAGTTTTAAGGACTAAACAATTCCAGTCAGATATCACTGTAGTTTAGATAATTTGGACATGGTGCTTTATTTTAAAACAACAGTATTAATAAAACATTGGGTACAGTACTGTACACTACAGTAATTCTTATTTGTATTAAAACTAGGGCTGGGCGCGTTAACTCATTGATGAATTAACGCCGACAATTATTTTAACGCGCGTTAACGCACTTTATTATTTTTATAGTTA
>JAVSBU010112654.1:0-13171 GCA_033118015.1 Loricariichthys derbyi
ATGAGTTCAACAAATTCAAGTACGAGTTGTTGAAATGGAAGAATGAGCTGTCTGCGTCCAAGAGTGTGACTCAGACCACCACAGTCCTGTGTTTGACGTGTCTTGTGCAAATGAAAACAGTATATATAAATCAGAGTATCAACTTCTGTCAGGTATCACTGAGTTAGTTATGTCCATCCCTGTATCTAATGCGTGCGCCGAAGAAAGTCTGTGTCCTCCTACTTTTACCTCCTACTCCTGGAACTTTTGAAACCCCTGGATATTCAAATGTGTGAAGGTTTATCTCTAAACCAAAGGCTGAAATCAGCTTGAGTCTGGAGCGTGATGAATGAAAGTAAAGCACACAGGACACTTCTGACTAAAGAGCTTATTTTAACAGACATAAAATTTAGCCTGAACATCTCACTTGTCGTCAATGCTGTTCTGGTAGTAGATATGCAGCAGCTTGTCTTTAATCCAGCTGATTTTCTGGGCTGATTCTTTACCAGCCTCATGGTGCAGACAGTACTTCTTATAGAGCTGAGCCAAACCCATCATCGCCTCCTTACGAACGCGCCACTGCAAAAAAAAAAAGACACGAACAAACTGCCAAACTGGAGTGTAACACCTACATACCAATGTTAAAGGGAACATTAGGTAAAACTGTGTTTTTAATGCTTGTGCACATTTTAAATCAGATAACCCAGGCTTTTTCTATGTGCTACCCAGGGTCAAGAACACAGGATTCAAAACATCAATGCTTTGACATTAGAATTATAGCATTATTGTAACAATGGCTTGGAAACGTCCTAATATGCACTATTTTGTTCTCGCAAGCACCGAACCCGCTAGAATTACACAGCACACGAGCCAAGCACAGGATTGGCTGACACTGTGTTATAATACTTTGTATAGATTACAAAGCACTATTAACTATTACCCGTTTACTATTTGCCATAAACTGTGGAGGGAGGGCAGAGTGGGCAGTGGTTTATTATAATTTAAAGGAACAGGCACTCAAATCTGCCAGATCTGATAAGGGCTGCATAGTCAAGCTACCAACAGTAATGGATCCTTGCAGTATTTTTGACTAAAGCATGACACATTAAGACCCCAAGGAATAGATTTAACCTGTAGAAATGAGGACACCTTTAAGTTTCCTCTCATATAAGGTAAACCGTCATGTGATCACTGAACTGCTAAAGACTTCTAGAAGAAGCGTCTCTACAACAGCAGAGCTGGTTAAAGTCTATCCGATTTAGAAATAAGGAGGCCTCACCCTCTTATCCAGCATCCTCTCGCGGACAAAACCCAGCAGCTGGTCGTTGACTAGGTTCAGGTCCTTCTTCCCTGCGTTGATGATGGTGACGATGACATCATGGCGGATTGCCTCTTCGGGGTCATGTGACCTCACCTTCAAGTACTCTGGATAATCATAAAATAAAATGAATACTATACGGAGTTAAAACAAATAACATGTATACACACACACATACCTGTTAGATCTTTGGCCAGATCTGGATGGTTCATGAGGCAGTGGCTTGCAAACTTCACAGACTCCAATCTCACAGGCACGTGGATATCGTTAAACCTTCGGGACACCACGATAAATCCATTTAAAATACAAAAGTCAACTCCAAAACTTAATTATGTTTCGAGCATCCTTACCTTCCTAAAAAGCACTGCCAGAGCGGGCGGTTTTGGGTTGCCAGTTCTGAATCTTTGGCTCCGAAGAGCTTGGCCAGCAGCTTTACGACAGCTAACCGTTCTTCACCGTCGTTGCTCTGGTAAAAGACAGACAAATTATTCTGAGAGACGCATGGACAAGTCTTAAAAAGACATTCTTCCTCTAAGGCACTTTATTAGGAACACTAATTAATAATGCAGTCTGAGATCTTTTGCTTGTTGACATGGTGGAAGGAGCCATTAAACGGGTCAACTGTAGCTGTCATGGTCCACAAGTGACTGGTATCAGACCCAAAACGTGTTATAAAACTCACCATTACACCACCTCCACTAGCCTGCACTTCTGATACAAGGCATGTTGGATCCATGGATTCATGGTATTGACACCAGTCAGCAAGAATCGAAATTCATCAGACCAGGTTACATTCTCCAGGCTTCTACACTCCAATTTTGATGAACAAGAGTCAAGTGCAACCGGAGCAAAACCCGATTCAGACTTTTGCTGGTGTAACCAACCCACCTCAAGGTTTCACCACCACAGTTGTAGAGTAGGTAATTGAGTTACCATAGAAATTCGGAACAGCTGCTCACTGGTAGCTCTTTTTGTCCAACCCAAAAGGTTCCCAAACAGAACCAAGAAACAGTCGGTTCTTCTGCATGAGCAGGGACATAGTCTATACGTCTGGAAATGAAAACACTCCTACATACGATTCATCTTGTTCTCTGTTATAACAGCACTAATGGTAAGCACAGAATCTGTTAGCACTGTTTGGGTACCTTTGTGCCACGCCCACAATTGATGACATTATCAATTGTGATCAAAACCAACATGAACGTGGCACAGCATAACGGTTCTAAGAATCCTGAATGTAACCAGTGCAAGAATCAGGGTTTATTTGGTGGGAAAAGGATGCAGTGGCTTTTTATTTATTGTCCCCCTTGAGTAAACGCTGTAAAAACATATAGAGATACTCAAACCAGGCTGTTACTATCATACAAAGGTCAAAATCACCGGGCTCACATTTTCTCCAGTCCCGTGAATTATGTGAAGATGATCTGCAGGGCTTTCAAATTATTCTGCCGCCAGGTGCATTTTCCACCTGCTCCACCACTCTGTGCCATAGACTTTTTAATTAAAGTAGCGTGATTCATACATTTCCCGCTAGGTGTCAGTCATAACTTATGATAAGGTGCCTGCTACTTTGACATGCCACCCTGCTACTCCAAAACAATTTGAAAGCCCTGGATCTGTATGATTTTATCGCTCCATACCATGGACTGATTAATAGCTCTATAGCCGTTCCTAATAAAGTGCTCAGTGAGTGGCCCGGGAGTGGGGATATTGTTAAGTGTCGATACAGACAGGGCTCTCACCTTCAGCTTGAACTCGAGTTGCGGCATGACGGACACAAGCAACAGAGGGTCGATGGCAAAAAGCTCTTGGATGAGGTCAAATACGTGCTCGGACAGGTCACTCACAGAGGACTTGCCCATCACAAGCACCTGGTTAAAGAACTGAGGGGGTAGAGGAGAGAGAAACAAGATGGCATCCATTCACGTGAACAAAAAATAGATTTCACGGAGAGAGAGAGAGAGAGAAAAACCACTCACTGAAGCGATGCAAGATTCCAGGGTCTGCACGGTCCTCTTGAGCAACATCTTGGCCAAGTCGTACGCCTGCTTATTCAGGTTCTACGCCAACACAGAAACACCGTCATAACCTGACTTATTACCAACGTCACTACATTTTTTTCTGGGTGGCTCCAGCTAGAGTACAGCGCTCTGAAATGGACACTGCACCCATCGCAGGGCAGATAGGAGTCGCTGTTTTAGCACCTGGGGACAAATCAGGTCTACATGTGACACCTGAGTGAGAGGCAACACAGGGACTCGAACCCCGGCCCCCAGGTGGTGCACCTCCGATGCTGGTTAATAAGTACTTAAGGCCTAGAGCAGATCACCTTGTGTGCGGGGATGAGGTTGATGAGGATGGTGTCCAGCAGCTCCTGAGTCACTCCGTCACCCTCCATTATGATTGAGGTCATCAGGTCAAGCATGTGCATTTGCACTTTCTGGTTGTGGCTGTTACTGGGGACGCAGAAAAGCATGATTCGTCAGAACTTTTAAAAGGACGGCGAGCCACAGAACGCAAAGGAAACCATCACAATCTTGAATCGTGACTTTATTAAACTATTAGGAGGAACGATGGACAGCTCACAACGGACCGTTTAAAAGGTGAGACCAAAAATGGAATTACTGCTTTAGTACATAAACCTGGTTGGAATCAGCATATGGGTTTTGTTTAAGAGGCACCAGCTTAGCATACAAAATCCCTCCAGGGAAGGAATAAAGGGATTAACCCTGGGTCTACACAGGGAGTTTTCTGTAGTGGGAGTACTTTTCTGAGAGCTATGGTTGGAGAGAGAGAAGATAGTGGGAGGACGAGCAGGAGGCCAAAAGGAAGGCTGTGGCCTGGGTACATTTTTGTTGCCGTGCACTCTAGCTCAGAGGAATCTTGGTCAAGCAGCCTAACGACCTCATTCTTTGCTTACAGACAATCAATCTGGGTTCTTATTTCCTCATGCTACTCAACAGTTCCTGCAGGAGATAAAATATGTCTGAATTCTTGGAAGGGACACTTTAGATCTTTTGTATAGGTTTCTTTGTAATAGTCCTATCTAGCATTGCCAGTTTTAGGGGCATACAATCAACATGGGCCTTTTTGTAATGGTAATGCTATAAAAATGGCTGGAATGGAAACTATTTTAAAGGCTGCGAGAGCAGTAAACACTTTAACCCATTTTATTCCTACTGCCACGAGACAGCACCTTAGCACTGTCAAGAATTCGACCGTGAGGTGTTATTATTGTTATCCTTAGTGGATCACGTTCAAACTGATTGCAAGGCCATAGACCAGCAAAGTAAAAGCGAGCACTTACTTGATTATAGAGAAGAGTGTTTTGAAGAGCTGAATGAAGATCTCATTACAGTCCTCCAGTTCAAAGCATATATTATAGGACTTCACCCACGCTAAATTCTACACAAAAAAAAAAAAAATAGTGTTCACTACAGGGCCACCGATACAATAGCAAAAGTGAATGCAATAAATAAAATCAGCCAGGTCAAATCGTTTCCATTTTCAGGTGCCATTACCAATCCCTAATTTAAAAAAAAAAAAAAAAAAAAAAAAAAAAAACCTAAATAACAGCTTATTCAGCCTCATTCACACATACACGGTTGCAGTAGAGTTAACAGAGATAAGCCTTTTCTGGCTTTACCTGCAAAAATCCCGGTTAAGCATTTAGGAAGGTCAGGAAAATATGCAAATCTAGCTCCGCTCCCTAAGCAGAGGACGAAGGAGATCAAGTTTAACTGGTTGCACACAGGACTTACTGTCTTTGGGCTGTTTGTATCTCAATCACAAAGATGTCATGGAAATGGAAATAGACCAATTAAAACGCTCAACAGTATCACATGTCCATGACATAATGCCACATTTTACTTTACGTGGTCATATAATGACACCTACTGGTCATAACAGGTAAAGTACAAAATTACTCTTTCATCACAGCAACTGGAGAGGATATGCACTTTCATTTTCGGTAAAATTTAAGTTTTCAGGTTTTTAGATTTGAAAATCTAGTCACCCTAACCTACAGGTTGACTTTCGGTTATGCAGTAAGCATTTAGTAAAGGCCGGTTGCCTTTCGTAAGGACAGGCAGGCTCACATCTTTCCAAGTCGCCTATACAGTCATTACGTAATGTTATGGTTACGGCAAAAACTCCCGGAATTATTCAACATGTTGAAACTTTTTGTGCAACCGGGATTTTTTTTCCCTGGTCTAGGCCACGTCCACCACCAGTTAATTCATAAGCATCCAGATTTTGCAGGAACACTCCAGGATAGAATTCAGAAGTTTCGGTAAGCCAAATCTCGGTTAACTCGGCCGCAACCGTGTGTGTATGAAGGTAGCTTTAGTTAAAGAGCAGCAAGTACCACCCAAATTTAGGAAAACGGTAGCTGCAAGTCAAGCTAAACCACAACTCAAGAAAGAACTAGCACTAAAGGCGTTGCATTTGAGATTCTTAATTGCATATAAAAGTAACAGTAAAAACACATTTATAAAATTTGTTTTTTCCAAGATGACGAAAATAGATAGAGCAGATTAAACACACCCATATTTTGTTAATGAGCCTAAACTGTAGTGGGTTGTACATAATGTACATATTAAGCAGGGAGAGGGGTTAAAATGCAGCTATCCAGTTGCTTAAATGCGTGGTTGAACCTAATAGTTCAGAACTTTTCTGCTTCCGTCCTGCTGACTGATTCCTCCCAACCAGAGAGGTAATCTGATACGAAGTCTTCCACATAACGGTTACATAAAGGATTAAAGACATGGCTCATTAAGGGTGTATTCACACCAGAAAAGTCCTTTGGTCCCCTTTTTTGGTCTGGACCAAATGTGGACTTTATTTTTTTCTTTTGGTTCGGTTCACTTTCAGACTGCATTTTTTTTTTTGCAAGTGAACTATTACTTGTAAACAAGGCCACGCAAATGACAATCGTTTCTCCCGTTGGACAGAAATTATTTGGGTGGGACAGAGAACAGGAAGAAAAACAAGAATTGGAAGCCATGCGTGCTGCGCTATTTTTTTCAGTGTTTGTCCTGTTAATGCAGCTACAGAATAATCTAGAGCAACTAATCCAGTGCAGGTTTCACAACGTTCTATTTGTAATTTTGGAACAGTGACGTCGGGTGCAAGCTGCAAGGGGAAGAATATGGCGCTCTTCGTGTACTGGTCCGGATCAGCGTAGGAAACAAACTCTGGTCTGTTCAAAGTGGACCAAACAGTGCAGGTGTGAATACACCCTAAGAGTAATGATTTCAGAATTCCAGAATAATGATTTGCTCATAGCTCCCTAAATGTCATAAGGAAGAAACGTTGGGAGGAGCCACACTCAGAAATGGACGCAAACTACTTAGGTAGCCTAGATGTTATAACTCAGAATTTAATTTACTTAAACTTATATTGAATTATAAGAATAAGTAAGTTTGCCCTCGTCATGTTTCGATACCTTCAGATTAGGCACTCAGGCGCTTTTTCAAGATGACTTTGGAACAGTTCCAAAAATCTCTTACAGCTAAGATTTATTCACAGCTCCTGGCTCTGGATGTACATTCTCATAGGAAAACGAAATGTTCTCAGGAATGAGTCAGCTAGAACAGATCAATGGTGGAACAAAGCCACATGGAAATTCTTGTCAAATACTGTGAACGATCAATGTGACCAAAGCTACGGTTTAACCATGCAATTTAAGTCATGTTTAGTTTTAGGTCAGCATTAATCCCTCTGTTAGGATGTTTGGTCTTTCTACATTTTCAGTCTCGCTAACTGGGGTACAGTCAGATAAATTGGCATTCATGTCTTTATTGGTGCGACCACGTATTCTATTATTGTCCCCAAACCCCCCCCCAAATCTCTCCATGGTTTCAGGACGTTATTAGAGTCCTATGGAATCAGTTTGTTTTTTCCCCCAAATTTCATTTTATTTTCCATTTTCTAAAGAGATTTTGCACACTGTTGCTTTTTTAGGTTTTTAAACTGTTTTTCTTTAAGAAAATAACTAGAATTAAACAAACAGCAATGCCCTTGTATTTAATAAAAGCAGATTTTGAAGGTTAACATGTTTAACAGTCTTCAAGCTTGTGTGAATAAATAACACATCTAAAGTAGTACATCATTTAAAATGCATGAGTAAAATTAGACAAATGTTTTTAGTTTTCGTCAAGTAAAACTAAACTAAACCTAACTAATTATGTGACAAACTAATACACATTTGCCTTGTTTCTATTAAACCGCTTTAAATGCCCAAGAACCATATTCCTTTTTTGAAGAATTAACAGGTGAAACAGACTGAAGCTAAAAAAAAAAAAAAAAAAAAAAAAAAAAAAAATTATAATAACGAAAATATAAGTTATCATAGAGAAAAGCACCAAAACTGAAAACGAGTGAAAAATAGAATGGAATAAAATAAAGAATATATTAAATTCAGCAAAGAACATAAAATAGTAACAGACCCTTCAATCTTTATTTTCCTATTGATTACTGCCAAAAGACTGAAAAATATGACGTAAATAAATCATGTGTATGAAAAACCCAAACTGACAAGGAGATAAGAGAAAAACAACATCCTTACCTCGAGTAAGTAGAAATAGCGGTTGAACTGGGGACTCTTGGTGTCCTCCAACCCTTTGAGCTGACGTGTGATGAACAGAAAGATTTCCTACGTAGAAGGAGAAAGTCATGAACTGCTGGTGTTTATTAGTTAGCAACATCTTCATCTAAAAGTTTAAGTTTCTGCAAACCACCTGTATTTATAACCTGAACGGAGCAGCTGGAGGGACATTTGCCCCTAGAGTCATTACACAGTAATTACACCGAGCTGATGGTTCTAATTGGGAGCCAATTGCTCTGGTTCTAATTGCTCCATACAGACCTTTAGCTTGTCGTGCGAGGTGTACGGCGCCTCAGGGGCGTAGATCCTGAAGATGTCGGCCAAGCAGCAGGCCACGAGTAGCCGCACGTCTTTATTGGGGTTCCGCAGGAAGAACTCGGAGGCCAAGTGGAGTGCGAGAGCCAGGTACTGCTGCTTCTCCTCCTCAGAGTCCTGATCCATGTCCATATAGGTCTTCACCACCAACTGACACCGAACAAGGGGCAAAATGAGAAACGTGTGGACATGAGAGCAAGCTTAACACTCTCGACCAAACCCTTTTTTCTCTAATAACAGGAGCACATGACGCAAGAGGCGATTATGCACATACAGTTCTTAAATAACTACGGAACATTAGAATAACCCCGCCTCCATCTGAATAACCCCATCCACAAGGATTCTAAGGAGGATGGGTTCCTCTCAATATTTCTACCTAATAAAGACTAGCATAAGGAGTTTTTCCTTGCCACTGCCGCCACAGTTGGGATTGGCTTTATACTGGTTTAACTCAACATTATTCAGCTTTCATCGTCTACAGTTTCTATTTCGTTCGAGCCACTACTCACACTGACTAACGCTAATGGAATCAGTCCATGATGTGAAAATTCAGATGTGTCAGCTCTACAACCCTTTACTTAACGCTTAAATGCCTTCAGTACAACAAATTAATTAAGCTTAAACATCATTTAACGATTATAAAAAAACACTCTCCCTCTGCAATGGCTTGTTACTATGTAAAGCAACAGGCACTCAAACTGACCGTACTAAAAAGGGCAGTTTGGACATTTAAATCCTCGCCATATTAGGACCAAAGCATGTCACAAACATTTTAAGCCAAAGGGGGTATTTCACAAAGCAGGATTTCTCAGTTTAGCATGTTAACTTAAGCTCAGAGTCAAACTGGAAAAGAGTTGGACAGCCCTTCTGGACAGTCCTCATCTTTGGGCTTGTTATCTGGATAAGTGGGAAATCTTGCTGATTGGATTAGGCATTGCCCTGGTTTATCGGGTAATTCGAGGAATGGGGACAGCTGTCCAAGGCCCCTCACTGTTGCCCGACATAATTGACGGGGTGGGCAGAGCTGTCAGCACTCAGACTGTGACTAAACCGTAACATTAATAACATCTTAGAGAAGCTGTCTGCTTTGCAAATACAACTGGATCGATTTGGAGATCAAATGGACTAGAGAGTATATCAGCATGGGCCTCGGCCAAGGCCGCTGCTGGAATAACAAATTCCTCCAGAATGTTCACTGCAGAGAGACGCTCTTATGTCCCCTCCCCCATTCCCCAGACACCTGCTGATTGTTGACTCTGCTACCCAATCAAGGTTGTCTCCATGGCAATTTTCTTTGTCATCGCTATTACATCCTACGGACTGAGGCAAGTGACTGGGATGTCGGACAAAGCGTTGCAGGTCCCCACAACCCACGTCTTTGTCGCTTTTTGTCCCCCAATAAGGCAAGACGGTCCAGTGATTAGCGTCGGTGATGGTGGCTGCTGAACCGATCCAGATAGCTGCATGCTGTGGTAGGTTGTCATCATCCCCTTACCCCTCCCCCCTGTTGCGAGTCCTGGTCTGCATGTTGTAATGTGTATAGGGTTGAGTCCTAATGACGTATTTTTCTAAAAATAGCATGCTCAAATGCACATGCGCGCATATGTAAGCTACTTTCGGACAAACGCTGCATGCTAAAGCTCGTGTGAGGGCTTCTTTTGCGTCCGAACTCGTCAATGATGAAATGGTCACAACAGAGCATTGCCGTTATGGATTGTGTCAGAGCGATGTGAGATACTCCCACAAGGACTACATGAAGGGATTAACATTTATTGCATTTGTAAAACCTTGTCGTAATCTCAATCAGTGTAAAAAGTGGGCTCGAGCATGTGGACGACCAGACTTCACACACAAAAAAGTAAAGGACACGTATATATGCGCTCTAAACACTTCGTCGGAGAAGCGGAGCCTACTGATGAACACCCCGACCTGATACCAGCTACATAATACACCAGAACAGGTTGGTTTTTTACTGTTAATAAGTCAGTAACATCGCTAACATAAACCCAGAAGTGGCCAATGGTAGCATGCACTAAACACACTAAATACAGGGCTTCTACAGAGTCTTTAAAGTTTTAAAAGCATTGAATTCATGACTTTGGAAAGATCATCTTAAAGAGACTTTGAAAAGCCTTGAAGGGATATATCTATCTCTGTTTTTGCTTATTTTGTCTAATTGTTACCCCCGGTAGTGGGGTAGGTTGTAACAAAGGAACACCATGTATTTGACATCAACTCACAAGGTCTGTGTTATTTTTGCAGAGGTTTGAATTGGTGTCATTTGTAGTAAACAAATGTGTTTAATGTGTATAAAATTTGAGCACTCTAGCTCAAAAATTCAGTGAGTTACAGAAGCTGAAGTAAAAAGTGTTACAACCACGTACCCAGTCTCCCCCTACTCGACCGCTAAACAGCACAGGTATCGTTCAAAATTGAAGACCCAAATCTTCACAATAAGGTTAGAAATTGTACGAACACAGTTTATGTAAAAATTCTGGTTAATTGGGTATTGAGACGATACAGAGTCGTGACGGAACCACTGCCGAATCTGACTGTGACAAACAGCTAGCAACTTTTCAACTAATCTGCTCACTAAATCCATCTTTCTACCAGTAAAAGGCAAGCCTCGACATTCCACCCACCTTTTAAGCTGAACTACGCTGTGGGCTGCCATCGTTTCATGCAGAAATGTCACTTCTAGAGTATCTTTTTCACAGAGTGATGAAAGGTTGAATACATGTTCTGGTAGCCATGCTGAAGTGTTTGTTCGAAACATCCAGGTCAGTCGTCATGTCATTCGGACTCAACACTATTTGTTCATACATATGTTGCAGAGGTGTTTTTTCAGTTCCCAAGTTGTGCTCACTAAGAGCATAGTCTGGGGATTGGTTTTTTCTCCTCTCCTCCACCCATGTATTATTCTGCATCATTTCTTATCTCTGTCTATCTGTTCTGTCTTCCCAGTTGTCATATGTGCACAGATGGGTTGATGGTTCATTTCACTACATATTTGTACTTGCTATGAATTTATGGGAGACGAATAAATCTTCTTGAACTTGAAATCCTGTTTTGTGAAATACCTGCCCTGGGAATGGCATTAATAGTTACACGGTGACGTCTTAATTATCACCGGCTGAATGCAGAAGCACTCGCCACGAACAGATAACTCTCTCTTGTAAAAGTAAGAAGCACAATGTACCATCGCTTAAAAAAAAAGCAAAAGCAGCACTGCTATACTGCTATGCAAGCAGTTAAAAAACCTTTTCTTTACGGAGAATAATTCCACAGTTCATCAGATGCTTTATGACATGTGGCTTTGGCAGTTTTACAATGCTGAGAAAAGTTACTGATGTAGTAAAATGAGAATGTACTTTAAACCGATGAGGCATGTCTGCACTGTCCATGCGCCAAGCACAGCAAGATACGGCTGGACTTCACTTTACTTGCTTTGCCAGACCTAATAATGCTTCGGCTTTCATTTCATTTTGTATTTTTAATGTAATTATTGTATTATTGTAACTATTTTTTCAAGGTACAAGCTTTCACAAATAGGTTCCCCCACAAATGGCCCTGAAGCAACGTTTAGACAAACAGCAAACCTGGACACAGAAATAAGTCGAGAAAAGGTTCGGAAACAAAGCGCCTCTGGGTACCAGGTGCCAAAGTAGACTGAGCACGTTCATTCTGTGCATGCAGCGGTACTCGTCCATCAGCTGCACATGGTGGGGGATGGTACGAGACTGGGGAATTGGGTACACTTGTTTGAAAAAGGGGGCAGAGAAAGGAATCTCTGAAAGGCTACCAAACACAGAAATAAAGCCCATACAAAAGTCATGAAGTCCTGAAACGTTTCTAGCAGCAGTTTTTGGCTGCCAAACACGCATGTTAGCGGGACTGTTTTATGTTGTGTGCGTTCCTTTACTCCATAATAGCTCTTGATCCCAAATCCGGCACCAACAGCCCAGAGGCTGGCTTACAATGCTGCTCATTAGATATGGAAATCTAATTATAGACCAGAGGGGGCCGGAGGAGCCGTTTCAAATCTTTTTTGCAGCCTCACATCTGGTTTTCAACGTACCAGTTTTCTTACATAACCCTACTGCTGCCTTCACTTCATCAGACCCCTGAGCTCAAAATAATGATGCTCACCTACAATACCAAAAAAGGAGCAGTACCTTCTCACCTAAACACTGTAATCAATTCCCTCTGTACCTCGTACCCTTCGGGTGAGATGCTTGGCTCGAATGGACCCAGCACACAAGATTAAAAGAAGCATCAAGACTCCTCTCTGTTCTGGCACCTAGACGGTGGAAAGAACCTCCTCTAGAAATCTGGATTTTGCTGGTTTTGAATGGCGAATAAAGCCTTGCCTAAAAGTCATTATTTGTTAATTAAATGGATAATTCCCATCTCTGAGATCCAATGACGAACAGCAGAAGGAACTAATCAGCTGATGTTCAAAAGAAGCAGTCAGCAGCCGACATGTTGGACGATTTCATTTGTCCTGGTCGACTAATTATTAAAAAACAGGCGTCTTTGGTAAGGGTACAACGATACTGTGCACATGGTTTTTACCAGGTGAAATAATGTGTATTTTCTTGAACATGTTTTTAAACAAAAGCTTTCAATTAAAATAGCACTGAGATTTTTTTAAATTGTAAACAAAATGCTCTATTACAGCTTCAACATATCTTAAATAGAGCGAGATTTTATTTTCTAAAGAATAACTTAAAATAATGTAGTTGTTATTTTTATAAAGGAGAATCTTTAGTCCCCTGCGATCTTAAAGCTAAGAAGTTAAGTTTTCTTATCACGTCACGATACCTTGCTAAACCCCTAATCTTTAGTGTTAATGCAAATCCTCTGTCCTCACAACAACTACTTCCATGTCCTCTCTAACTGCATCCATATATCTCCTCTTTGGTCTTCCTCTTCATCTTTTTCCTGGTAAC
>JAVSBU010112760.1:0-13167 GCA_033118015.1 Loricariichthys derbyi
GACTGTGATTAGGGATCTGTAAGCATTCTCTCACTCAGTGACTGAATGAATGCAACTGGGTGTAGGTGATAAATGACTAATAGTGTTATTACCACTTCCACAATTTTGTCTGCAATCATTTCCTGAAGTTCAATAGCAAAGTATAGCAAAAATTATCCCTTAGGATACTTGTGCGATTAATACATTCCATATTCCCACAGAATTGTCAAACTAATCTCTAGTTGGCATTGTGTCATTATTTGGCAAAGCTTTTCCTCCAGTAATTCACGATATCTTACAGGAAACCCTTCCCTATGGGCAGGGAAATCCTTTTCACACCCTGCCTAGTCACCATCTGCCGAGTGCAGCTGTGATTCAGACAGAGGCAAAATTTAGCTGGTAGTTGGACGGAAAGAATTATGGTGACTTACTCATAAGTCTCTCAGCTTCAGTTTCCATAAATTTCAGCATCATTTTCTATACCTCTGAAAATCATCTAAAATATTAAATATGTACACAAGTCCTAAAAGTAGATTAATTGAAACAAATGAGACAAACATATTGTTATTGGTCATTTGTTTATTGCTGAAAATAATCCTTGATTACATATTTATCGATGGCAAAAGTATGTTAACCTCTACAATTAGTAGTTTATTTGAAACTAAAATTAGGCAGGTGTTTTCAATCATTAAGATGACAATCAGGTACGAGTGGGCACCCTACTGTATTTAAATAAAAGGGATCTATCAAAGTCTGATTTTCACAACAGCCCATGTCTGTGGAAGTACAGTATTTCATGAAATAAACAATGGAACACATTGAGGAACTCAGAAAAGAGTTGTTGATGCTCATCAGGCTAGAAAAGGTCAGATAATGGCCTAAAAAATGTTGGGACACATTCAGACAGACTGAGGAAACGGAGGAAATTCAGGACTACAGTTATTCAATCAACTGACTAAGATCACTTCAAGAGCAAAGCATGTAATAGTCCATGATGTCATTAATTGAACCAAGGGTAATTTCTGAGCAAGTATAATCTTCTCTCACATTGGCTAATGTTCATTTTCATGAGGCCATCATCAGGAGAACACTGAACAACAAAGGTGTGCATGGCAGAGTTACAAGGAGAAAGTCATTGTTCTCCAAAAACATTGCTGCTCATCTCATGACACATGGACAATAGAGAAGGCGATTGGAAATATATATTTTCAGACAGATGAGACCAACATAGAACTATTTAGTTTAAATGAACAGCTTTTTGTCTGAACAAAGAAAAACTCTGCATTCTTTCATAAGAACCTTGGTGGTTGTATTATGGCTTGCAGAGGTGGAAAGAGTATAAAATATTCTATTCAAGTAGAATTAATATTACTTTGATGAAATTGTACTTAGGTACAAGTAAAATTATCAGTCTAAAAATCTACTCAATTAAAAGTATAAAGTAGCTCTTTTAAAATTTACACAGAGTAAAGGCTACTTTTTTAACAGCAGGGATTGGTATTTTCTGACTAGTCCAAAAAGGACAAGGAGATATAAATATCTCAATTAGTTATTTTAAATTAAAACACTTTCAACAATTAAAAACCTTTACAATACGAATAACTGAACATTGCTTTAACATTCAGCCCAGTTGTTAATTTTGATTTGACTGTATATGAAGTTTTATCCCTATTTACATACAAACATCTGGAAATTTTAATAGGACACCATTTTCCAACATAATTTCCTAGACCAATAGTAGACTACACAGAGCTAAGCAGCTAGCATGAAGTGAATAATCAGTTGATATGTGAATTTAACCAGTCTATAGACGTAACAGACAGCAACTACAGTTATGAATTGAAATTAATATTATTTCTGTCATAAAACAGACCAGATCTATAACCAACATTAGCAATGGCAGGCATCGGTGTATTTGGTGCCAATTTAAGCAAAGCTTTTTACTCAACTATGATAACTTATTTTTAACTAACAATGCAACTGGGCAAGTATTTAACTTATCTCTACATGCATGCACAAGTTTGATGTCAAATTCTATAAGCTACTAGTTCAGTTTCTCTGGGCAAACACATCCTACACTGCATAATAAAGCTGTTGCATTTCTCACAACCAAAGCCAAAGTGGTCTCTTAAATTCACTGCCATAGTATGAGGGGTGCTTTTTTTATTGTGTAATTAATTATATTTTTTTACACGTAAAATTGTTTTACTAGTAAAATATATGATTTAAAATGTAGCGAAATACAATAGTTTAAACAAAACATACTTACGTAAAAGTAAAATTACAGATTTTATAAACTACTACAGAAAATACAAGTACAAAAAACTACTTAATTACAGTAATGTGAGTAAATGTAACTAGTTACTTCCCACCTCTGATGGTTTGGGACTGCTTTGTTTCATTTGGGTTGCAAGGGTGTCTTGCTGTCTTTACTGGAATAATGTCTTTTGAATATACCAGCAAATTTATGAGGGTAAATGTCTGTCTATGAACTGAATGTCAAAAAATGTGACATGCAGGAGGCACTGTAGTGCAGTGGCTAGCGGTGTCAGGTCACAGCTCCAAGATCCTGGAGTCGGCCTCTGCCTGTATAAAGTCTGCATGTCCTCCCCATATCAGTGTGGGTTTACTCGTGGTACTCTGGTACCATTTACATGTATGTAAATTTGCAGAGGGGCTTATCCAGAGCGATTTACAGTGGTGCTTGAAAGTTTGTGAGCCCTTTAGAATTTTCTTATATATTTTTGCATAAATATGACCTAAAACAACATCATATTTTCACACAAGACCTAAAAGCAGATAAAGAGAACCTAGTTAAACAAACGAAACAAAAATATTATCCTTGGTCATTTATTTATTGAGGAAAATGATCAGTATCTGCTGCTTTCAGTATTTGGTGTGACACTAGGGGCCTGTACCCACCTGACCCTGCCTCCACAGCCCACCTCTTCCAACACCTCTTCCCCTCACTGCCTGCTTGGCCCATGCACGAGTCGCCGGTCACCACCCCGGAGAGGTTCGCTGGTGAACTCAACCGTTGCTAGGGTTTCCTCCTCCAGTGTTTGCTGCTCTTTGAGCAGCAGCCTGGGAGGATTCCCATGGATTTATGCAGCAAGGTCTTCCTGCTCTTTGGCTGGGCCCTGGCATGGCCCTTGGGGGAGGCCATGGCTGGCGAGTGCACCACGAAGGAGATGTTCACCAGGGTTCTTTGCCAGATATTCCACCACCCACATGGGGATTGGCATCCCACCCCTGACCTCCTCAAGCTCACCCAGAGCCCCTGGCTGGAAGATGACTATATTATTGACTTCTGGATCCTGGCCTGTCCAGGTGGAACAAGTGTTCATCATGGTGTTCCAGGCATGCTTGAGTGAGTAGTTCAAGGACAAGCTGGCTGCCCGCAAGCCACCGGCTTCCCTTGCTGAGTTCTACAATCTCTGTACATACTTGGATGCACGTCTTAGGCAATGGGCAAGGGAGCATGTGGCCCCCAGCCACTCGCCATGCTCCTCCTGGACACCCCACCTAAGTCCTGCACACTTCGGGACAGGGCCACCCCACCCTGAACCATGCAGATTGGCATGGCCACGGGCCGCTCCAGCTCGAAGACAGATTGGTGGTCAGGAAATTAACAGGATGGGTCTTAACAGGGAGGTCAGACCTAGGCCCATCCCAGCCTTTTCCCTCGGGCTTGTTCCTAGCCATCCATCTGGGGGGAATGGCCCACCATATGGCTCTGGACTCATCAGTTCAGTCTCATGCTCGAGCAGCTACCCCAGGCAATGCCTCTCCTCACCATCAACAGGTGCCCCATGGGGTCTGGGATGGTCTCCCACTGCAACCTCAAGCGTTAGGTGGGGCCCCACTCTGTGTGGGTGGCATTCCTGGTCAGCCAAGCACCCCATCTGCAGCTGGTGTTGGGGTTCCTCTGGCTGCAACTCCACAACCCACAATCCAACTGGCATGTTCCTGGCCATCACTGGACATTACAAATATTTTGTGGTGCCCTTTGGGCTTATGAACACCACAGTGGTCTTCTAGAGACTTAATATTGACATGTTGTGGGAGTCCCTGGACTGCTACATCTATGTGTACCTTTATGACATATTAATTTTTAGTGTCTTCATGGAGGAGCATGTGAGGCATGTCAGGCTGGAGCTCCAGTTGCTGCTGGACCACCACTTCTACATCAAGCTGGAGAAGTCCAATTTCCATGCTGCCTTGGTCTCCTTCCTAGAGTTTGATGTGGGCCAGGGTCCATTTGAATGGACCCCACCAAGACCGAGGCTGTCTCCAGCTGGCCTCAGCCCAAATGCCTCCAACAGGTCCAGCAATTCTTGGGGTTTGCCAACATTTTCTGGTGCTTCATTTGCAACTTTAACACATTGCCAGCCCCCCAACAGCTCTCACCTGGAAAACTCTGGGGGGGTTTCTCTGGACCAGCCAGGCCTTTATCATTGAGGTGTTTCTGACATAGCCATAGGGGTGACCTGTCCCAGTATTCGGCAGAGGAATGGAAGCTGCACCCCTGAACCTACTTTTTGCATTGGCTGACCACCCGGGACCTTCACCTCTGGGGAAGCAGCAGGAAGGCCTGCAGCTCCCAGTGAGCAAGAGGCTCGCATCACTCAACGTGCCAATCAGGGGCAACAAACGGCACCTGTTTCTACATAAGCTGGCTTTCAGCAGTGCCTCTTGTCATACCGTTAACCCGCTTTCATGCGTTACACCACCGACATCTGTGTTTGAACACACCATTGCTAACCACTAGCTGGTTCTGCAGCATTAAATGCTGCCTATCAGCCCTTAGGCTCCTGTTTACATTACACAAACTGCACGCTTCTCAGCCCTCAGGCTCCTGTTTATGTTATGTGTTGTGCACTTCTCAACCCTCGAGGCTCACCTCTCACTATTACAGGCCCCTTGTGTGCTTCTGCCACCAGAGGGCTGCCCTTCAGCCCCTACACTCAAGATTCACTGGCCCATCCCAGCCCTTTCGGGTTGCTACACCACAGAATGGGCCTCTTCAAGAACACTGGTACTGGCTCTCTTGCAAAGGGGGATGGGCGTAGGTTCTGGAGTTCTGGGGTATGCTAGGGACCCTAGATAGCATCGGGACAGTTCCCTCGTCCTCGGTGTCGTGACCCTATCGCATTGCTAGCCTCACCATCAGCCTATGGGACTTCTGACTTTATTTTACCCTGTGCCTAGGTCCACCCCCTCATGTCCCACCATGACAATAAGGTTGATCACTCTATATTGGCCCATAACCAATGTGCTGATATAACATTTTGTCTGTCATGAACATAGCCACTAACACTAATATAATAAATGACAAATTGTGATATTTTTGTCTCATTTTAAAAACTTTAATTTTAGGACTTGCATGAAAATCTGATAATGTTTTAAATTATATTTATGCATACATTTAGAACATTCTAAATGAGTTCCAAGTTTTCAAATGGCACTACAGTATAATAACAAGCAAATTACAGTGATAAAGATATTAAATGGAAGGTTGTGAGTTCAATCCTAGCACCAGCTAAGATGCTACTGTTGGCCTTAAATGTTAACTTCTCAGTACAATTATAAGTCACTCTAGATATGGGTGTCTGCTAAACACTATATAAGTGTGAGTAATAGATGAAAGATGAGTGGGGCCTGATAAAGACCAAGAGACTCCTGTATGTTCTGTGCTGACTCCCCTACTCCACATGGGTACTGAAGTCAGAGGACATTACAATTCACAGTGAATGGTCCAAACATATCTAAACTGTTCATTATATCTAAACTGCATTATTATACTCTCATAATCCTTGACCAAAGTATAAACACAGGTTCTGGAGTAAATGGAGTTTGGAGTTCAAAGGGGAGTGACACAGTGGCACAGTGGTATAGATCCAGATACCCTGGTTTGAGTCTTGACCTGGCTACTGCATTTGTGGTGCTCTCTTTGTGTCTGGGTTAGGTCAGTTGATGTCTCTAAAGTGTCTCAGTATGAGTGAGTAAGCCTGCATGCTCCTTGTGATGTACTGGCGCTTACTCCAGTGCCACTAATGCCACCATGTTTGTCTACTTGGCCTCTACTCAAGCTGTTCTTCACTTACTTTCCAGTGCAGTTACCAAGACCAGGGAGGGCAATAACTCTCTCCCTCCTCCAGTTTACTGAGGATGCCATGCGACCAAAAGTTTCCCACCCAGGACCCAAAATCTTACAGTCACTCTGTATTTTATTCAGTCTTTCAATATTTGTCTTATGTGCAATATTTTTATATTCTCTATTTTATCATACTCATCATAATATTTAATTTTCTATAAAATATTAGTCGACATATCATTCGATTTTATTATAATTATTCTATTTTTAAATATGTTCTTTCTCTTAATGTTTAATTAGCTTATGTTTATTTACGCTATTAGAATGAAGCTTATAACTTTTATAGCTTTTAACTTATTCTTACATACAGTATCTCACAAAAGTGAATATACCCATTACATTTTTTTCAAATACAGCTCCAGACCATGATGCTACCACCACCATGCTTGACTGCTTGACGGCAAGGCACAGTTTTACTGATACTCCTCCTTTGGTCTCATCAGACCACAGGACATGGTTCCAGTAAGCCAAGTTCTTGGACTGCTTGTCTACAGCAAACTATTGTCAGACTTTCTTGAGTGTCAGCTTCAGAAGAGGTTGACCTCCCACTTCTACAACATCTGCAGCAATCCTGGCAGCACTTATTCGTCTATTTTTTAAGCCAAGCTCTGGATCTAAAGCTTAACACGTGGACTCAACTTCTTTCATTGGCCCTGGTGAGGCCTATTTGGAATGAAACCTATCTTGGAAAATTGCTGTATGACAGTGGGCACCGTACTGTAGCTCAGTTTCAGGGTATTAATGGAAAGAAAAATTTGATTTCTCACATCCTCAGAGAGTTCTTTGTAATGTTGAATATCCAGTGACCAGTATGACTGAATTGTACCCAAAAGACCAAACTTAACAGTCTTGCTCTCATTTCACACCTGAAACCTAACTCTAACAGGTCACATGACACCAGGGAGGGACAATGACACAATTGGGCACATTTGAGGTTTCCTCCTCATAAAGTTTAGGGATTTTATCCTTTCCACTGTCACCCTAGGCTTGCTCCATTTAGGATATTAGAATTAACTTTGGATATTAGAAGATAATATAAAATAGCAAAGCTGCTTTGAAATTGGTTCTCCACTGTAAAAATAACTATAAAAATATAAAGTATTTGACTTTGATTTTGGTGCTCTGTTTAGGGTTCATTCCTGTCTTCCACCCTATGTACCTTTGTACCCTTGTACCATAAAAATTGAAGGATATAACAAACTGAATATTCATAGAGCCATGACACTAATGCAGCTCTAAGATGAAGAGCAAATTAGAAATAATTTGCAATCAGCAGATGTAACACTACAGGCCTGCAGAACAAAATGCAGCACACCAGTATAAAATTAAATTAAAAAAAATTAAATAACATTAAATAACATCCAGCTACAAGTGTATTATAATACTGTTTTATTTTTTTATACGTAATTAAGAAATTAATTTACTTAAATACATTTACAAATCTTAAATAAATAAGGAAATTTAATTTAAAAAGATCAAATAAATAAATTAATTAAAACATACAACATAAATACAAAGGATTAAGCATAAATGAGCAAACCAAAAAAGTACATGAATGGTAGTAGCTGCCAGTCTGCCTCTATAATCTTGCTGTAACAATAAAACAACGTACAAATAAATTATACATAAGGACCTGCCTGCTTTAAAAAAATATATAAATATATATGGTAAAATCCTATGCACATACACTTAGCTATTTCAATATAATATTACATGCAACATTAAACACAATGGACAGAGGTTCAGAGCTTTTAGATCGCTTTCTGTACAGGTCGCTTTCTCTATTGCTAGCACAAGAGTAGCCCAGCTAATCCTTCCGTGGGTACATGCTGCCTTTGGTGAAGGAGGGTAGGCATGTGTGCTGTGCAATCCATCTGTTGTAATTGCTGACTTTTGTGTAAACACCTGGTTTATTTTCACTTGCGCAACCATCTCCCCAGCTGATGATTCCAAAGAGGAACATTCGGCCATTTACTTCACACAGCAGAGGACCTCCTGAGTCTCCCTACCATGGGTGAAAAAGGAAGAAACCAGTTAGAGTAGCAATTTAACACAGCTAATGTGAGAAAAGAAAAATGTAATAATTAAAATATTAAATCATTTTTAATAACCAACGTCATACCTGGCAAGCATCATCGTCCCATTTTGGACTGCCTGCACAGATCATATTTTTAGTGATCCTTTTCCCATAGTACAGATCTGTCTGGCACACTTCAGGGGAGATGAGCCGAACTTCAGCCTCCTTCAGGTACTGGGAATAGTAAAATGCATCTAAAGGAAACAATCAAGAATGAGTAAGTACATTTTATCCCTGATTTAACACTGCTTATCCTGGTCAGGGTCACTGAGCTGCCTGTAACCAATCCTGGAATTCACCTAGTGCTGATGGAAGCACGCCATGGCTGCAGGGGTTACTGCTGCAAATATGCATATAAAATACTGAATTTCTTATTTAAAAATCTATTTTATGATTTATGTGGCTAAATAGTATTAAACTCTGCAGAACTTGTGTCAGACTATTTGCTTTTATTTAATAAGAATAAAAAGTTAGCAGGATATTTTTTCTGTTGTGAGTTACAATGTTTAAAATAAATTCCAATCATGTTTGGAAGTAAAAGGGGGACACTGTGGAAAAAGTTGCAGTGTGTCTATGTAGTCCTGATAGTGTGTGTCCATGTTGTTGCAGTATTAGCATCCTGATGAAGTGAAGCAGCTGTGATTATCTTGTGCTATGGGCACTTACATCCAACTGATTACACAGAGCAGACTGCAGCACTCACAGGGAAGTTAAAGTATGCTAAAATATAACAAAGTTGGTGAGCACTGTTGACTATGAGTAAAACCAGATGAAAGCAGTAAACTGTATACTCTAAGCATTAAAGGTCCCCTCTAGTGGTCATATCTACTTAAGCTGAATGGATATAGTCGAGTAAATAGTTTTGAATGCCGCTGAACGTTTAGCTGATTCGTTTTTGTTTCACCTGTTAAAAGTCGGTAAATAACACTCATAATAGAGCTCTCACAGAGCTTACAGAATACAGCTGAAGATGAACGCACGCCGTGACGTCATCGCCAGGTGACTAAAGTTTCATACTGTAGCGATCCTGGGTAAAATAAGGACACTGGTTTGGTCACGAATAAAGAGGATTAATCTCGTATGGGCAACAGAAGTTGGTAAAAATCGTAATGTGACCTATTTCGCATGGAAAATCGGACCAATCGCGAACAGTACGTCACGGGCGGGTATTCCGATCTGATCAGCCTGTCTCAGCACGACTTAGGTAAGTTTTCTATTTTATAGCACTAAATAGCATAACATTGACTAGTTAAAGTGCGATTTCATTGCTGTGGCACTTAATTAACCTAATCAGATCGGTAAATGATACACCGTTAGGACCACTGGAGGGGACCTTTAATATGTATAATAATATTTCCAAACACTGAGGTTTTCTTGAATGTGCTTTGGATCCATGAAATGTAAATAAAATACAGCTGTATTATTGTGACCTTAATTGCCACAATGTGTATTTTAACAATAAGGTATTGTAAATTCAGAGAATAAACATTACTAATGCTAAGAATGCTTATCAGTCATTACTATTACTTTAGAAAATGGAACTTCCACAAGGTCAAAAGTCAGAGAACTAAAATGCATAGTGCCAGTTTTACAATGCAAACTAAACAGTTACATTAGCACACTCTAAATTTGTTGTTACATTTATGGGTACTTTTCTTGTTATTAATTAGTAAACTTAGGAAAGACTTTTGCATGTGTTTTTATAGCTGATAAAGATAACATACTTATTTTAGCACAAGAGTACAATTGGATTTCATTACAGTATCAGTAACTTCACTTACTACTCTGTTCCTTGCCATAGCCTGCAATATGGCAAAAAGATCCATAGGGCCTCATCTGTTGCTCTGGGGGAAGACATGCTGTCCTCACTGTGGGTGTCCTCTGAGCACACTGACCATTGCTGTTTTCAATCTGCAACAAAGCTGCAACAAAACACACACACACAAGCCAACACGATTACTACAGTGAGAATCAAGTACTCTGTTTTTTAACTATCTCTCCTGATTGTGTTTAAAATGGTAAAATTCACACCTATGTCATTGTTAAAATCCTCTGCTATGTGATTGTAGTCCTCATGAATCACAAGTTTGGTCACATTAAACTTCTGTTCTTTTATACGATCAGTCTCATTGATAGCATTCTTCCCCAAGTAGACAGTATATTGTCTTAGATTTGTTTGTTTACTGTTCAAAACAAGAAAGCAATTGTTTATCATTGCATTTTATTCTGTACCACAAAAGAAAACTTTGTTCATAATAGCAACAAAACAAAAATATTTTAAATAAAAATTGACATACCCCTTACGGAAACAATGGGCAGCGGTGAGTACCCAACAGGGTGCAATGAGTGTGGCTCCACAGGTGAACGCTGAACCTCTGAAGATGGATGCTGTCCAAGGTTGAGACTCTATTGAAGACCTTAACCCTCCTACAATTTTGTTCATCTTCCGTTCCATATTTCTTTCTCCACAAGTTGTTTCTGTAAATTCAGGACACAGGACATTTAACAAAAGACAAAACAATTTAAATATGTCATTGTAGTGTTTGGAAATTAGAAAGCTGTTCTTACCGGTATCTTGCTCTAGGATTTCACTATTATCTGGTTTAAAAATAATAATAAATATTTTAGCATTAGTGATAATAGAACATTTCATGCATATAAGATACAATTTATAAAGTTTAGTAACATTATATAATGCATGTCCAAGTATTTCTTCTTCTGTTCATTTAACCCTTTAATTCCTGTCAATGCTAATGGAGTCAGGACAACAAAGTCTGTTGTCACAAAAAATGTTTTTTGGAATCATATATAAATTTCAGTTGCAGTTCAAATGTTTCTGAATGCTGAAAATATAAGTACTAGAATATTTTGATTCTCCAAACAAATATATTGCACAGAAATAATTCTTGCTTAATTAAAATAAATTAAGGATCAAAAGGGTTAAACACAATGACATGCAAAACAGTTTTAACTCACCTGTCTTTATTTCACACTGTGGAATATTACAGGACTGACGAGCAAATCTTTTGTTCTTTTTCACCCAACACCACGGCATAGGTCTTTTATTAGGATTCCTGCAAAGATGAGACACTGGAGTCACAATCACCGCCAAGTGCAAATTTAGGAACATGACTCAGGCAATCAGTCTTGATATTTTTATTTTCAGGAAGATTAATTTTCAGACACAAGTAGTAACAGACTATCAAAAACAGTAGATTAAATGATAGACAATAAATGTACTACTTTTATATTTAGAAGACCTTTAATTACCTAACCCTATTTATTGATAGTTTTTCTTTCATGTTTCATGTTGCACCGTTATGCCAAAAACAAATTCTTAGTCTGTGAATATTGTTCATTAACAATGCGAATAAAACTGATTCTAATTCTGAACCATCATATTAATTTTAAAGGCAGTTTTGGTAGTACATGCATATAGACTGTGAGTGAAATAATGAAAGACCTACCGGCAGAAATTTTCTTCAAGTGGTACTTGTGGATCAAAGAAAGCAGAATATCTCTGCCTGTGATATTCATTCCAGTGGAGGCAGGATAGTCCTTCATTTGTTACAGAGATAGTACCCCTGTACTCAGTCCCTTTACTGCCCTTAGCCAGGCAATCAGGATCTGAAAGTAAAGACATCAAGATCACTACTCACGAAAGCTGATACCTACACAAAGGTCTGAAATCATGTATTAAAGCATATCACATATATCATTCATTCTACTGAAGGAGAGAAGTACGATTGTACGACTTACTACTCAGGCGCATTCCTTTATTTTGTTTTATTTCGTCAACCCTCCTTGACAAGTCCTTTTGGCTGGTGGACTGGATGAGAAAAGATTGAAACTATTAAAAATGCATATCAGCGCAATTCTTTTTTTCTTCAAGTTTGTTGGTTATTTATAGAAAACAAGAATGCCAAGTTCTGCTTTTTTCCTCATACCTCAGCAACAAAAAGCGTCATCAACAATGTGATCAGTAACTGCATCTTGTCTGCAAACTGTTCCGTATATGGAATTTCTAAAAAGATAATAAAACAGAGTACACAATAGTGTTTTTCAATATCACACATGCCGTTGAATACAAGCCAATAAACAACAGGTACCAGATTCTGACAGTCAATAAACATTTTTATGAATGTATTTAAATAGTTATGTGTTTATATTTAATAACTTGGCAGACTTTTGATTCAAAGGAACTTAATACTGAGTTAAGCAAACATTTGAAGGGCTTTGCTCAAGGGCCTGAATGTTGCACACTTGCAAAGCCCGGACATGAGCTAGGGTGTGTGGAACAACAAGTTAAATACAGTTCAACCATATTCGGACCTGTAAAAACACGTAATTGTATAGATGTGCATCTGGTTACATAGCTACATTGAAGATAACTCAACTAAATAAAGGCAAGCTATTGTATTTGGAAAATATTGTTAGCTGAAGAAAAATCCACTTAGAAAAATGTATTGATCGCTGTTAAAAAATACATTAATTCATTCATTTAATAACATTATTCAGAGAGATAAAGTGTCCAATATATTCAAAATATTTGCATGATGGGGTCCAAAATGTTTCATAAAAATGAAATATTTTCTATAAAAATGGATTAGCACATTAGAATTTAGTTCTTACCTTTTTTAGGATTTCTGATAGTTACTTATTCTCTCTCTTGCTCTGTCTCTCTAGTGGCTCTTTCTCTTTGTACCCTCCAGTGGAAACTAGAAGTTCCTGTTGTGACCACTTGTGTCTCAGTTGTTGTTCCCAGGCTTTATATAGCACTAAGAGATGGTGAGGGTGTAAGAGGCGGACCTTCAAAAGACTGATGAATGCAGATGTTCTCTATATTTTCATGATTTGTGAAAAGTGAGTCAGTTCCTAATATGGTAATTGTTTGGACTCTAAATTTCTAATTGGTCTTGTGGTGTTGTGCACAATATGTCACCCTACGCCCTGT
>JAVSBU010113068.1:0-20900 GCA_033118015.1 Loricariichthys derbyi
AAAACACACTACAGGCTGATCCAACTTTGATGTAATGTCCTTAAAACAAGTCAAAATGAGGCTCAGTATTGTGTGTTTGTGGCCTCCACATGAAGTCTGAAGTACTTGGATTTACATTGTGTTGCTTAAGTGTTCCCTTTATTTTTGAGCAGTATATTTACTGCTGGAACACTCAAATTTCCCATCAGGGATTAATAAAGGTGCTATTTTAATCTTAATCTTGATCACAGGTATCCTGATGAACTAATTCAAATAGAAATTATGTCACAATCTTTTCACTCATAAACTTGTAGATGGTTTTTGAGGTTTTGTGATAGTTTTACTGTATCCATCAATTGTGTCTTTGTTCTTTTAAACATGATTGATGGTCCTTTCCAGTTGATAAAAGTGAGAAATTAACTATGTGCAAATGTATGTATGACCGCCTCCATTCCTTTTTAATGTTCAGCCATGGTTGAGAATGGGGCCATTACAGGCTTCTTAGCAAGTTAATAGCAGCTCCTTTCAAATGTCAATGCAAAAGTTTACTTTTTGTTCTTTGGAATACTTTTCTTCCTTGTTGTTTTGGTAAAAGTACTAATCAACCTTGAGTATGGAACAAGTTCTTTGTGAGAGGTGAATAGAGAGGTTGATGGATTGGAAGCATTAATATTTAATCAGTTCTGTAGGGGAAAATGCCAGCAGAGCAGACTACACAAATAAGACAATACGGATGCACATAAGTGTCAAATTAGCAGAACAAGTTCTTATTATAAGGAATATATATTTTCTGTGTTAATCATGCTCATCATCTAATGCGTTGCTGTATTATCTTTGGTTTCAGACAGTGGAAAAGTTCTTCAGTAAGGAGATCGGGTACCTTGTTTCTAGTAAGCCTGAAGCTCGACATGTGCAACTGCTCATTCAGGACTCCCCGGTACCGAGTCCAGACTCCGGACTCAGCTCGCCCCATCCTGGCAGTAGGAGGGACAGTCATGGGCGCACAGGCAGCTCCCAGGCAACTGCTGAGATTGTGAGAAATATTATCTCAATTTTTCATCTCCATACTAAACTAAACACTATTAAATAGGTTTAAAAAGGTTATATATTGTATGGAAAGGTGGGATGTTGTATATTTCGCTTAAAAAGGTGAATTAATCAGAGTAAAAAGGTAAATTAAAAAAGGTAAAGAGGTAAATGTGGATAGTTAAATTTTTTTGTACAGCTATTAAAAAAATCACGATGAGTAAAGGTTTATTTAATAGAACTTTATGTAAATTTTCATTCCACATCTATACTTCCGTGGTCTGATAAGGTTATTCCCATTATTATTAAAGCTATTGACCTATTTAAACATATACTGTATGTCCAGGCACATTTAACAGCACTGACTTTATTAAACACAAAGTAGAGAAATGTGAAAGAATACTAATTTTCCCACCTCTGATTGGTATTTCCCAGGTTATGGTAAGCAGAGGGAAATCCTTAGTGGAGAAAGTCGTTAGAGAACAAGTGAGTACCTCTCTTACTCTAGTGAACATACTTAATGCAGACAGCAGTTCTGGAGCTTTCACTAACTACTACTTAGTTTAGGAAATTGCTTATGTGTTTTATCTCCCTGGTTTCAGGAACGTATTCAGGTGAACAGAATCCTGGCAAATGCACTTGAATGGGGAGTGAAGATCCTCTACATTGATGGTATTTACCTTTATAAGTGTTTTACTCATAGAAAAAGTACTATGTTTACCTGTTAAGCCCTGTTCTCTCATATTGAGGCCTTGTTTTCGGTTTCATTTTATTTGAACGGTTCAGTGTAGATCTGTTTTTTTTCTGTGTTGCAAAAACAGACATCATTTCTTACGTCGATAAGAAGAGAAGCATACTTGAAAAGGTCACAAAAGTGACTCACTCTGTGAAGAAATCTGTAAGTACCTACTGTCTGTACAGACTAAAACTACACCCACAGCATTGTTACATTACAGGATATTTTGTTATTGCTGGTATATTACTACATGGTGATTTTACAAATGACATGCAAACCATGAAAAGTCAATAAAAGGGCTTTTTCCATGTGCCTACATTTGTAATCTGTTTTATTGTTCACTTGGTCATTTCTAATTGTGTTTTTAGGTAAGAAATGAACCTCCTGATAGGGCAGCTTTTCAGAAATGCAGAGGTAAGTAGTGCATACCACACTGTATATAGATATTACCAATAAAATAAATTATTACACAACTGTACGACCAAAGTTGGGCTCAGTCTCAGTTCAGTAAGAGATCACTCCTAATTATTAGACTTACTTATGACCTGCTGTTGTAACTAAAGGTTTTACCCTGCTATACAAATCTTGTTCTTATTGAAGCTCTATATTTTCAGCTGGACGGCTTGATCGTCCCTTCGTTAAAGTGGAAGACTCCAGCAGGTAATTAATTGTGTGTGGATGCTACTCGTTGATCCTGCCATTATTAAATAGAGAAACAAACAATTTTAATGCATCTTTCCAGGCATTATCGTCCTATATATCTGCAAATGGCCAGGATGCCAGTGTGTAACCGAAGATCTGCTGCTCCATGTAGTCCATTTTTGGTAGAAGAAAACAAAGAGAATCCTGGGAAGAAACCAAAAGCGCATGGGTATGTTCTAGGATCTCGTGTTTCTCCTTGAACACATGGCGTTATACTGCATGCACTCAGTTGCTCATCTGTCTTGATTTTCTTTCCCCTCATTATTTTATCCCAAATTATCACAGTACATGTTATAGTTCAGTGTGTAGTAACCTACGTGCAAAGACTGACAAATTACTTTTCATGCATTAAAAATAAATGCATATTGACGCCAATTGTTACAGACCATAATAAATTCATAGTGGATGCAAAGTAACAAACTAAAATGCACAATAAAAAAAAAAAAAAAAAAAACTTAATCTCTAAATAGTATGCCACCATCAGTACAAGTTAAAAACTGTCTTGCTTTTCTTTCTAAGATGTTTTGTTGTTAAGTTTAAAATGTATGGTGGTTCGTCTCAGATCTGGGGGCGATCGAGGGGAGAGGGGCAGGAAAGCCAGAGGTCGTGAGGGCAGATGTCGTCGAAAGGGGGGCTACTGCGAGTGCTGCATCGTCAAATACAGCAGTCTTAAAGCTGTGAGTATGAAAACCCCAATCCAAGTTTTCAACCTGTTATCTTTAGTAACTGCGTTTGAAATTAAACATGTTCTCACCTGCAGCACCTGCAGAGTGAGCAGCACCGGGCCTTCTCTACAAGTGAGGAGTATGTGGTGGTGGACAGAGTCATCGCAGGACTCACCTGTGACTTTGTACATATCGACAACCAAAAGAAAAGGTAGTACAACCTAAATTTTTGACATATAAGCAAATGACTTCAGCACCAGATGACAGATTAAGAGGGTTAGAGTGTGGGGAAAGGCTGAAAGTCTTTTTGTGATGATTCAACCGACAAAATCAGAACAGATTTGGCTTTCTGTTTTCTGTGTTTAAATAATCGAATGCGTATGTTAATACAAAACCTTTCTGCAGGTTGAAGTGCAGCACCTCCTCCCCACTCCTTATCCCTGGAGCAGTCATAGAGAGAGAAGCCGAAGATGTACCTCTGGAAGTTGATGCTGAAGAGGTGACTGAGGAATTTGCACTCTGGGGTTCTCCTAACTCTGAGAGGTCCGTCCGGAAGCGCTGCAGAGAGCTGTCCCAAAGTGCTAAAGAGGACCCAGAGGGATGCACCCTTCAGAAGTCCCAGTCCAAACGTGGTTCATTTGAATGGGAATCTACTTCTAAGGCTGCTTTACAGGATTTTGATATATCAGTATCCCACATCGGACAGAACTGTCTTTCTGACAGTGCCAGGAGACTGACTCCCTCAGAACCACCGACCTCACAAAGTGCTGGGCACGTCGGACCGTTAGACTCCACATCTGCTGGATATAAAACTTCCTGCAGTTCAGTCGGTGCAAGGACCTGTGGGGAAACGCTTCTGGCCTCAGAGCCAGCTGTGATTTCAGAGTGTAAGATAAATCTCAAGTGTTTGGATACAGTCAATTTTTCACAGATTTTTAAGGAGAGGCCTCCTCTTATTTCAGGCCATGAGCTTCTCAGAACTGTGGATCCATGTGACACAAGACACAGATCTTTGTCCTCCAGAGAACATGAACTAACAAGTGAAGAGGGTCCATCCAGAAACTTACAACGGAGGGTCCGAAATACGAGGCGTAGAAGGACCGCTCCAGCAGAGACTCTGAGAGGTGTCTCTGGGGCACGTCTAGAATCTGTCACTGCTCAGCCTGAACAAGCATCACTGCTGGAGAGTCACCCAGCCCTGTACCTGTGGCAGCTCTTCCATTCTAGTGAGTGTACGGAGGAAGAGTTTAAGGGCTTCTGTGATTAATAACAGAAGTACAGTAAATGGGACTTAATTGGCAAAGCCAATGGAAGAATAAATAAACCAGGTTTATCCTTTGGAAGAGACAGAATAACAGAAACAGCTGATTGGTTAAGGGAGAAAACTGACTTCTGTATGCCAGAAACATTGATTAAAGAAGTTATATAATGCTCCAAAATAAATGAATTGTTGGAGCTATGGACAGAGTTGTGTAGTTCATGTATTTGAATGCTTTTTGTTGATTGCAATCTCCAGTAATAAAGTCTTGTGTATGCGGTTGTGTTGTTCAGGTGCGAAACTGCAATTTTATGTTTTGCCAGACCTTTAAAGTGGCATAGCTGTTTAAGGGAATGTGATTATGGCTGAAGTGTTTACCATTAATTTGATAACTTATTTAATAACTAATTTGATAAACTTACTAATTGTGACATTAAATAAAACGTGTAAAAGAAATTCTAATGACAAATTTAATAGCAGAAGTAGCACAACCTACATGCAGTTTATTTTTGAAGTTCACTGCCTTATTTTGATTTTTTCTAAGCATTTCAGCCGTGGGCTCAAGAACACATCAGCATTTGTGAGATGTGTAAATGCCAACCATTACTGGTTCTGTCACAGTGTTGCCTTTAAGAAATATCAGCAGATAGGGCAATAGTATTAAATACATGAAGAATAAATTGGTACAGTATGTTATTGACTAGATTTTTCACCCTTATCTAATCCAACTCAGGGTTACGGGCATTTGGAGCCTAACAACACTATATTTATTCTGCAGAATTTGATACAGTGAGCGGCGGTTTGCATTTACCTGTAATTCCCTACACATCCACAGGGTGCCGCCACTTCCCGCTCTCTGTAAAATATAAATGGCTAAATAACCGGGTCAAAAATTCTCTTAAGTACACAATTGAGTTCATGCAAAATGTATTAAAAAATTGTAGTTTAAACCCCCATTGATTAGACACTTTGTAAAGGGGTGAGTCAAATTTGATTTTTTTTTCAAATAATCTGTAATATGAACACGCATGCAATGGAAAAAAAAACAAGTTTACAATTTCATCCCTTAAGAAACATTACAGTGTAAAAATTGTGTATTTTTACATAAGATTAGGACTATTTCTTCCCCCAGCGGATGTGGGATTTCTAATGATTAATGACTAATAAATACAGTGTAATACTTTATATAGGACTTTATATTATTTATAGTATTCCATAAGCATCCAGCCATGAGTTTTTCTTCTCCTTACAGATTGAAGCACTGTAAGTTATGCCTACTGTGCAACAGATCAGATCATTAAATCTGAATAGCTCTAGTTATACACATGGCCACTTTTGTAGGCAACACGTTATTAAACCTCGAAGCAGATGGGCTCCAAAACAGAAGACCACACCAGTTTCCACTCCTGTCTGGAGGACAGGATAGGGCCCTTTAAACATGAGCATGTGGGGCTATATAAGTTTAACATTGTTGTTATTATTATTATTAATAATAATAATAAACATGAATTTAATTATAAATATTATAGAGAGAACTGTAACCTGAAGTAGGATCAGCTCTGCAAATGCCTTGGACGTTATCTCAGTTACAAAATAAAGGGATTACATGCATTTATAAATTGATAAGATTTGAAGCTCCTTTACCTCAGCTGATTTCACTGTATTTGCATTGACTCGTGTGACTGGTCAGTGTTTAATGGAAGATGATTCATGTGTTAAATGAGCTATTAAAGCTGCCTGGAACAATCAAAGTAATGAAAAATTCAGAAGGTAAAGTCTGAATGACTGATATCACAGAGCACTGAGCACAAGTTGATTTCTTCTGAACTAACAAATACAGAACATAGAAACAATAATTACATTACAGATGTGCGCTGACAATATATTCACACAACATCAGTTTGCTTATCTATGGTCTGATAAGATTATTATTCTTGTAAATGTATTAACCCACTTAACCCATGATGTTAATGTGTATTTGTATTATTGTGTTCAATGCACTCTTTTCTCTTCTGAATACCTGCTCGTGTCATAAATATAATATCAAGTAATGTCATACAAAAGTTTCTCATTCCATAAAAGTAATTATTGAATAAGAGTTCAGGGATAATGAGGCAGTGAGCTTCATGCAGCTCTGTTATGATTTTACCCATCTTAAATAGAAAATCATTGTTTTATTTGCTTATCCTACTGTGAGAGCCTGTGCCTAACCGGCAGCACAGGGTGCCAATCCATCATAGGACACATCTACTCACACACTAAGGGCGTATTGGAAACACCAATTAACCTAACACGTATTTGGAATGAGGGAGGAAATCAGAGTACCCGGAGAAACTCATACAGACATGGGGAGAACATGCAAACTCCACACAGGTGCCATAATATTTCTTTGTTTTCGTGAGTCAATTGTCCCACTATTTGAAATCAGAAAAATGAGCAGGTGGCTTCCAACTGAATTAATGATTGCCTGTCTATTTAGTTAAGTTCTGATCTTTATCAACATGGTTTACTTTTTTTAAGATAATAGATAGTTGCAAACATCTGGACTCCTTATAGCAGGTTCGGCTGTTTCAGCCCTATTCATGCACACATATTTTCGAATTTTTAAGATACATTGTATACACAGCCAGGCGGTCACGTGATGTGCGCACTATAGGTAGCGGCAGGTGGGTCGCTCAGCACTACATTACCCGTCACTCCTCTCTTTCTCTCCTCATGATTATTTATACGGCGGTTCTGCAGTGAGGCGGATGAGCCTATTGACGTTTCCTAAGGAGGTGCTTTCGGATCAGAGCTGAAATTGGCCCGGACGCGGCCGCTCGGACTCTCCGGAGCTCGGAGATGCGATGAGACGCGGAGGCTGCGGGTGCGTCGCTAATGGCAACCAGGGAGCGAAACGCGGGGATGCGGTAAAAGCGAGAGCGCGTCGAGATTTTCGCCCACTGGACCGGATTTTCGGACGATGGCTCCGGGACTGGGATTCCTCCTGCTGTGCGTGTACGGAGCTCTGTGCGTTAGCGCGCGCCGCTCCACTGAGGCACACGGTGACTGGATTTTCCTCTTCCTTTCATGGATTCTTGTTGTTGTTTTTTTTTTTTGGAATGTTATGGAATTAAGGCTGTTCTTACGCTGATGTCCTATTTTTTGCCTCTCGACTGGTACCAGTAGGCCCATATAGTGTCAGCATGGATACGCTCCAAAATGTTCATTCAGGCCCTATTAATACGGACATTTCCCACCCAATTTAATCACCTCGCCATTTTTCCTTATGAGTTTATTTTGTGTGCGCGCTTATACGTTTTCAGTTAGTCGGTCCATTCTGTGCGCGTCTGTTTAAAGGGTTTAAGGAGTGTAAACATCCCTAAATGATTCGGTTCCGTTGGAGCGCATCCCCCTGATCCTCATGCTGTTTCTGCCTGTGTTATCAGGAGATGCCTTGATGAAACTGAGGGCTGTCCGGGATCACAGCAGGTTCCTCAGCAAAGAAAACACGGTACCGGTCCGGTTAATCTACCGAACCGACAACGGAGAGGCAGCACATGATGTCATCAGCACGCGGGTCCGAGGGAGCAGCGACCCAGAACAGGTGAGATTTCATGTTTAAGCAGGAGTACGAGTTTATTTGCACTTCGTCCTCGGATCAGGATCGTTTATTGTGGTTATTAATGAAGCGCTCCTGGTGCACCTGAGACCCAAACAAAAGACGCGCATGCGCACTTATAGACAATGGGACTCTTGGAGAGGCCAACAGAAAAGGTGCAACAATATTTGAGCCAATTCACCATTAAAAATAAAAGGATTAAAGCGTTTGGTTGGCCTTTTTTTAAATAATAAAAATTCTTCGTATTTTTAACATCTTAACAATGGCACAAAACCTTCATTTATTCCTTCTTGATGTATTGTTTTAATGTCCAATCTTCTTCCAAGGTTTGCTTTGGGTTCCTCACTGTCTGCAAGACTTCCACAGTTTGTTTGTTTGTTTTGTTTTTGTTTTTGTTTTTTTGGGGGGTTTTTTGATAGAATTTATGAATTCATCTATCTATAGACATAAGGCGTGAAGATTTTGTAGCAAATTTGGAGAGCAACATTAGGACTCGTGCCCAGGGTTGTGGGGGAGGGTATGGACCTTTCGTGAAAATCAATTGGCGCTCCCCAATCAAAGTGCTTCTATATCTGCTGCATCACCCAGCTTTCTCGTTGCAAGCCCAGCCCTGGGGTTGAACCCAAGCCAACGAGCAGGCGGCTCTTATAAAGCTTGATTGAGAAAAACAAACACATAACTCTCAATGCCTCAGCCTCAGCAATTAAATACTGTGTGCAGTCTGCATTCTCTCATACTCCATGACCAAAAATGTCCTTATAACACCCTTAATTAATTGTTTTTTTCTATTATTAACTTTGAAATCTCTAACTGTTTTGGAGACATAAGAGCATCATATGGTTGTGTTGTTCTACATTGTTCTGAGTGTGTCTCATACAGGTTATAAATTTAGCCTTTAATAAAAAGTCACAAGACTGCATCTATTCCTGTGCTCGTACCCACACCCTTCAGTGCAAATCAGGAAATCCCATTTTCCGAGCTTTCAGGTTTGGCGAGCAGATCACGAGCGTGTGCCTGTACTGATAACAAAGGCCGTGAAACACGAGTGGATTAGCTATGTTAATTAGCCTCCACTCTTCACAGAAACCAGTTGGGACCTCTGTGTGCTGTGCAGACGTAGCACCCCGGGGCTGTGTTTGAGGGTATTATTATATTATTTATTTATATCTATTTACCACGTGCATGTGTGTGACAATGTCAGGATGAGACTCTGATCATCCTTTGGGGGAAACCAAGCCGGTTCATCATGCTAATGCACTGGATTGGTTACCTGATGGGACATAACCAAAGTGCATTGACTGTTTTTCTCAAATCAACACTTCAGCTATTTATGCAATGCCTGGTTTGTCTCATGGCATGATGAGATAAGGAATAATCAATGACAGCAAGCTAGACTGTTCGAATTCCTGTATTGTGACTTCAGTGGCTGATAATCTAAGAAAGCAGAATAAACGGATCCTGCTTAAGCAACATGACATATATGCTGAACTGGAGGAAGAGGGGATTCCAAGAAGCCAGTTCAACAAACCTAAAGCTTTTACTTGAGTTCTGAGTTGAGTGCACTGAAGTCTATTGAACTCTTCATGGTCCAGAAGGGTTTGTTAGAGAGATAAATGTTAAGAAACTCTGAGTAGATGAACCCTAACCCTTGCATTGTGAGTGGAAAAAAACACAATTAATGGCATGCAAACTTGATGATGTACCATGCAGACACATTACTGACTTCCTAGAAGCCTGGAGACACTGATGTGTCAACATCTTGATACAGCTAAAGGTACATCTGTAGTGTTGCGTATTTTGAAGCCCTGATTGTTTTGCAAGATGGTGTGACAAGGCTAGACCCAAACATTACCTGACTAGCTAAATGGAGTAACTGGAGGAGCAGATATTTTTGAAGCCAAACAGGGAAATCATAAATGAATAGCTTAGTTTTACAATAGGAGTGACCACCAGATTCCATTCATTTAGTCATTGAGAAGATTACTGCCTCAGAAGGATGTTTGTACATTGCTATCAATAAACATGGACGCTACTTCATTTGACGAAGCCGGTATGGAAAATCTTGAGGCTGATTCTGAGTCTTCAATCACATTTGTTTTTTGGCATGATCTCCCATTCACTCTGTTCAGGTCTGTCCAACTCATCTGTACTGTTGTGTTAAAGAAAACCACAAAGAAGCTTAATACCCCAGTGATTCAGCAGTCAGATCTACCTGAACAAGAACAACTTGCTGTGACATTTAACATGCTTCCTAACTGCTTCCGACAGGCGTCTCGGGGCTGCCCTTATATCTCGTCTGCTGTGCTCTGCTACTGTTCTGTTTTTAGCTCAGTGTGCTGCTGTCGTCTTCTCAAAAATGGATCTGGCTTTATTATAGAAAACGATCAATATGAAAAATTGCTGGAGCTTCTTTAATCGAGATGACAAAACTGAACTCGATAAATATAGGAACGCACAGAACACATTCACACCTGTTTTAAAGACGCCATTGCATTTGTGCTGTTTTAGTCTCTGTGATCAGTGGGAAGAGGTCAGCGGGTGGAGAAGTCGTACTGGAAACTCAGGTCTCCTTTTACACTTCTCCCTGGTCTCTTTAATGAAGTTAGAGTGTGTGATAGCGCAGGTAATGCAGTCTGATCGAGGTGGAGTCCATCAGCGCTTTCCACATCTTCGAGACAATAGATGGTTAGGGGTGTGTCCTCTAGGCACATGGGCAGCAATTTGTTTGGAGGGGGAAGGGATGTATATTTGTGGATCCTTCTCCCGCTCCCTTTTCCTCCATCCTCTTTTAGATGGGGGTGGCAATAGTGGCTCCTTTGGGAATTGTTAGATTAGGGTTGGGGACCTCAGTTCATGCCTAGCCTTCGATTGAACCTTCCCCATGTCCATACACACACTGAATGCCTCAAGAACAATGCAGAGCGTGCCGAATAATTTCCCTCGTTCCCTAAGGGGACTGTTAAAAAAGCCCTGGCCATATGGGCCCACGCGGGCAGCAAATTAACCAGTGGAGCAATCTCAATGCCACCAGCCCCCTTTGCTCAGAGCACAGTTGCAATGAATTCAAAGTGGATAGAAAGCCTGACCCACCCAAATTTCCATGTTTACTCTAAGGGTACTTGATTTTTAGATAATGATTACATATTTGCTTCTCTTCTTTAGAGAATATTTGGCCCCAGCCAGCTCAGAATGGAGTGAACAACTTTTTACTCTATTTATATAAAATACAAAATGCTTATGATCTAACTATGTCCTATTATAAGGAAATAAAAGACTAGGAATAACAGGGCAGGGTGGTGAGTGTTGTCTTACTGAAACACATGGAGTTTTGTATGTTCTTTGCTCCTTTGTAAAAAAACAACGGGTTAATATAACCCATAGATGCTCTACATGCTTTTATATGATGGTGCCTACAATTATGTATTAGATGGATGGCTGTTCTTTGTTCATATTTCCTTTTAATTATTTTAATACAGTGAGATTTATGATTCTAATCTCTAATAACCATTAACACTTAACCCCAACTCAAACTTCTAAATCACAATCCTATTAATATCCACTAGTTCCAATCCTTTACTCTAATCCTAACCACTAACCATAATCCTTTACACTAAACCCTAACCCCTTAAAATCATTTCTAACACTAGTAATTCCCTTAAAACTAGTCCCTAGCCCAAAACCCATAAGATTAAACACTAACAATTCACACTCAACCTTAATTCTAACCTTTATCCCTAATATCTAATACCTATGATTTAACCTAATCCTATCCCTTAACTCCAAGTCCAAACACCTTGACCCCTTACTCTAATCACTAACCCTATATATTAATCCCTAACACTAACCACTAAGCCCTAAGTAAGATTTTCCACAGAATTGACACTCTGCTCTTTTCCTTTCCAGAAGAATCATTTGGCCCAAGCCAGCTTCCAGGTGAAAGCCTTCGATCAGACCTTCACTCTGGATGTGGAGTTGAATCAGTGAGTACTGCTGCACTGTATTATGACAGCCTTAAAATGCTGCCATTCCATTGTCATAACATCTGCCCTAATGATTGAGAGTCCAGGTTAGATACAGTGTGATGGAGGGGATGAATAATCTGTGTAGAGTGTTTTCGAGCAATGGAAAGAGTAGAGGTCTGAGCGCTTTAGAGCAGCTGATGGACTGCTGGATGATAATGGCTGGAGATTTATGCTGAAACCTCAGGAGAGGATCCCTGCCTATAGTCCTATCGATCACTGTCTCCAACTGATGGGAAATCATCTCTCAGTCTGTGTCGGCAGCCAGTCTACAGACTGTAAGCATATTTATACAGAGACCAAGCTGTAGAGAAGGACTACTGGTACTAATACTGGTACTGGCACGGTACACTGGTACTATACCTACAAAGGTTTAGGTGTTACAATATGCAATATTAATTTGATAGGGTCACTATTGACCTGAGTGTGTCTGAATCTGTTCTGTGTGTAAGGATCTCAACAGGACCAAAATACTCAATCGTAGATTCTGTTGAGAGTCTTTGTGTGGTTGTCACTTGCTCCTTATTGTGTGTGAGAGTGCAGAATAAATGTCCTGGCCCTGTTTTCACCCCCTGCTGAGGGACCTAGTTTGCACTGAATGGTCAATGACCTTCACCCTCACTGATCTATGATCAAGGGGGAAGGGTAAAGACGTTACATTTTATCTCAATATTGATGACATATTAGTGCTTTTTCCCCCACACCAATATATGATCAACAATGCCCCAAAACCCATTTTGGATTATTTATGTTTGCTGGTTGGTTACAGAGGGTTTTTTTTTTTTTGTCTAGAAAGACAACCCCCATCATAACCAATCCTACAGACACAGATGAATTCCCAGTCTTCCCCCACCCATTACATTAAAGGGGGTCGGCACGAATGGGAAAATGGGGTTTTCTGCCTTTCAATCATCCCCCGTCGCCATGGTGACGGACCACACGGCCAAAAGAAAAAGCAGCGGGCTCAAATTGAAGAAAAGCTGTAGATCTGAATAGATCAGACAATTATTTCACCTCATTTATTAGAGTCAGGTCCTTTATAAAGGACCTTTATATTCATATCTAATGCATGTTTACTTTTATTAAGACGTACACCAAATATTAAGATCAAAATATTAGTAAAAACTGGAAACTGAAAAAGCAATAAAAGTAGTAAACCTAACACTTTCTGTATCAGCCTGTACTTTTTAAAAAGGGACAAATGGAACATTTTAATGTAGCCATTATTAGATCTAGCAACAATACGCTGCCTAGAGGTGTTTTGACACCTTATCTTATTCCAAACCCAAGAATTACTATGATATCGATCGCTTCAGAGGAGTCGATCAGTAGGATTGGACAAAAGACGGAGGACGATGAGTGTCTATATCCAGTGTTTACACAACACTTGGCACAGTTTTTCAGGAAAGCCCCACAGAAAGAGTTTTCAGTTCCAATCTGTTATGCAGGACTTTTATTATGTGGTTCTTCTGGGCATCATGAGCTTAAAAAAGTTTTGTACATGTCCCCTCTGGGTTCAATTTCTGGCCACAGATGGTCATGGCACTGACCTGGATTCAGATTGACTTCCAACGAGACTATTTTGTAAATAGTAAACAGTGATTTGTTTTTGTTATTATTTGAGGTTCGGGGTAGTTCCCTCATATCTGTGGATGGTAGGATGGATTGATGGTTAGATATATGTTATAAAAGACAATCATGTTGTGCAGTAGTATTTTGCTAACCCACTGCCACTGTGGTTTGGGTTTGAGTCCTGGTGGTACCACCAGTGAGGGAGCCTGTGAGTGAGGGAATAGAGGATGACTGGGGGATCATCCACCAGTCCCCTGTGACCCCTGTTACATGTTTGCTAATGATTCAGGCTTTATCAAATCACATCTTGTTCTTTACATAATGTTGATAATTGGCCTACCTATAATAATTAAAATGTTGTTATTGTTATATATATTTTATGATTATTCTTTTCTCTTAATATAAAAAAACCACATCCGTTGACGTACTGTCTAATGTACATTGCATCCACTTTGCACTCTCGCATGCTTCCGTATTGATTCCCTTCTGAGAATTTATGTCTCTTGTTCGTCTTTAACATCTTGTTATCTTGCCCCTTTCAGGGCATCGAGAAGGACAGAGGTAATTTACAGTGAATGTGATGAAATATGGGAGGCTAGATGGAGAGAAAGTATGGGGAGATGGAGCTGCTGCTCGTCCTTCATGCACCCTTTAGTCTGGCTCTGTGAATAAAGCAGGAGAGGAAACGTGAATGGGGGATGGATTTAGTGATCGGTTGGAGTGAATGTTTGAGAGAGAGCTTCCTAATAGCCTACATGCTGTTCAAGCTCATTTGTCCTTATACCTACATCAGACCATTTTGCTAGGTACTAAACGATAATATTACTTAGCAAGTAGTTTCTTTATTAGTTAGCAAAGGCTTTTTTATGGACGTGGTTTTACTGTCTCTTTTAAGAGCTATACATTGTGTGGGGTTTTGGGAGGTGAAACCAACATGACTAGATGAGGCCATGATAAAATACATTTCACACATTAAAAAGAGACGGTGATCAAACCTTATGCAACAGTGAGATTTGCCTATTAATAAATAATTTGTCATTTTTCAGAATGTAGATTAAGAATTATGGTGATATGAAATGAGTTTGTGTAACACATTTTATAACTGATATGGCAACCCAAGGTGTTTTAACAACCAGACTTTAATTACTAGTCCGGTTTTAATCCAATAATAGCTCAGTGGGTGGAATTGCTGACTAAACAAAAGAGCTGGTGTTTAATAATATCAGTTATATGGAACTGCTGTAGTTGTTCAGTCACTGCAAAAGAAAGTACTCCAAAAAGCACACCAAAAGCCAGACAGCACAGGGATCCAACAGCTATGCAGTACAGTGGGGTAAATGTAATTTAAAGATCAGACATGCTGTGACATTTTAGATAGAGAATAAATAATCCTCATTACTGCTTGCCAAACTGCAAATATTTTATTCCTGCAATTCCCGTGATAATTCCCGTGATGTCACATGGTCTAGCTGCAGTTTAGAACCATATTTGATATTTATTATTATTATTATTATGTGATTTATGGACACCTAGAATGTGTTGGTGATATTTACCTTGGAGCTGATAGTCTGTCTTTGTGTTAATTGGGAGGTTGATCAGTACTAACCCAGAATTAGGCTGACAGATGGGAGCGACTGCCACCCCTGATGAGCCCCTATAACCCCTCTCACAGCATGCACGCTAGACATATGCACACATCAGTTCCTATATGACCACCTACATCTCATACTGTAGTAGATAATAACTGGGTATGTTACAGATTTCACTATGGAGCGACACTGCTGAGTGACAGTTGCAGGTTTATGCTTTAGGTCCATGTTGTTCGTCAGAATTTCTGAGGGTGCTAATAACTGTAATGCACAGAAGATGGGATTTCCCCCCTATCACTGTAAAGGGTGCCAGTAATGCTTGGGGCTGCACATCTGGGGAGTTTAGCAATTGTCCTGTAAAGCATCTGTCAGATCTTCCAGTTTTTGTACCTGATGCACCTTCAGTTTGAACACCCTGCTTTGGCCTGCTTGGAGTTAGTTGCCCTATTGTTCTGCATTTGTGATCAAAGTCCTTTTTATTTCTTTGGATGTCTGGGATTTTATTTTATACTAGTTTATAAAAATTAGAAGAGAATATTGTTTAGTATTTTTAGTTAATTGTATATATCTTATTACATTGTGTGATTGTGTGTGTACCGCCAGATCTTTGCTTGCTGAAGCTGCAGGTTGTACTCTCTAGAGATGCTGGGCTGGATGATATGCACTGCAACCTTTAAAAGCTGTAAAAGCAGAAGCACAAAAAACTACTTAACACACACTACACATATCTAACCCTTATAGGTTTACCTTGCAAGTGGCTGGTAGCTTTTTGTACCGTAACCTAGCCAAACCCCCCGAGAAGCACAAAGGCAGAGCCAAAACTATGTTCCTCTACTATGAGAAATGATTCTTTATCGTCTTATGTGTTGTTGTAATGAGATAATCAACATTATTTGGTGTGTGCATGGTTTTAATGCTTTGGCTGATTAGTGTACACATATATGCACAGTATATTAAATCCCCAAGTACAAGTATATTTGATATGCTGTTTGCATTTGCAGCGCTTTTGTGGGCTTTTTTTATGTAACCTCATCATCATGCCAAAAGACCATAACACTCCAGTCAAGTGTTTTTCCTGCAGTGTGATACTTTGATTCAGCTCATGCACTACTCCAGCATTATCTGATGATGTATGCAAATTCAGGTTAAACACTGGTCTTTGTTGGAAACCTTTTTTTTCTAATGCATATGAACTGCAGGTTAATTTTCAATGAAACCTAAAAAATGTCCTTCAGAATTAAACGGACTAAAACGCTGATGCTGCTCCATAATATCGAATGTGAGTGGAAATGAAGGGTTGCTTCACAGCGAGTCCTCGGTTTGATCACAGGTGGAACGGTCTGGGTCCTCCCCATATCCATGTGGGTTTACTCTGGGTGCTCAGCTTTTCTCCCTGAGTCCAAAGACGTGTTAAATGAATTTGTTCTGCTAAAGTGGCCCTAGAGTGTGAGTGAATTTGCGCCCTGCAAATGACTGTGCACCCTCTACCATCTGTTTGGTTTCTGGCCCTGTTGTCAAATCCTGGTGTCAGCCCTCAACTGTTTATCAAGTCCATTTCTTTGGTACCTGGGACTGTTGTCAAGTCCAGGTGTTGGTTCTTGGTACTATTGTCAAGTCAAGGTATTGGTTCCAGCTGCTGTTGCCAAGTCCAGGTGTCAGTTTCTGGTGCTGTTAAGTCCATCTGTTTGGTTCCCAGCACTGTTATGAAATCCAGGTGTTGGTTCTTACCGCTATTGTCAAGTCCAGGTGTTGGTTCTTACCACTATTGTCAAGTCCAGGTGTTGGTTCTTACTGCTATTGTCAAGTCCAGGTATTGGTTCCAGCTGCTGTTGTCAAGTCCAGGTGTTAGTTTCTGGTGCTGTTAAGTCCATCTGTTCGGTTCCTAGCACTGTTGTGAAATCCAGATGTTGGTTCTTAGCGATATTCCCAAGTACAGGTGTTGGTTCTTAGTGATATTCCCAAGTCCAGGTGTTGGTTCTTAGTGATATTCCCAAGTCCAGGTGTTGGTTCTTACCACTATTGTCAAGTCCAGGTATTGGTTCCAGCTGCTGTTGTCAAGTCCAGGTGTTGGTTCTTATGGCTATTGTCAAGTCCAGGTGTTAGTTCTTACCGCTATTGTCAAGTCCAGGTGTTGGTTCTTACCACTATTTTCAAGTCCAGGTGTTGGTTTCTGGTGCTGTTAAGTCCATCTGTTTGGTTCCCAGCACTGTTATGAAATCCAGGTGTTGGTTCTTAGCACTATTTTCAAGTCCAAGTGTTGGTTCTTAGCGCTATTTTCAACTCCAGGTGTTAGTTTCTGGTGCTGTTAAGTCCATTTGTTTGGTTCCCAGTACTCTTGTGAAGTCCAGGTGTTGGTTCTTAGTGCTATTTTCAAGTCCGGGTGTTGGTTTCTGGAACTGTTGTCAAGTCCAGGTTTCAATTCCTCACACTATTGTAAAGTCCAGGTGTCAGTCCTTAGTGCTGTAGTCAAGTCCTGGTGTAGGTTCCTGGCACTGTTGTGAAGTCCACATGTCAGTCCCTTGTGATTTTGTCAAGTCCAGGTGTTGGTTCTTAGAGCTATTGTCAAATCCAGGTGTCAGTTCCTGGCACAGTTGTCAAGTCCAGATGTTTGGTTCCAAGCACGATGGTAGAGAGCAGCAGCTCGTTCTCTGTATTACACAGTGTTTTGCCATCCATGTAATTAGTGACGTGCATGTATGCAGTGAATTTTTGCCAAAATCTTATTGTAGTCCATGTAAACATAACGAATGAGAAAGTGAGTTCAGCACCACGGACAGCACGCCCAGCACTCGTCCTCTATATCATGAATGAGAACAGTTTGCTCTGGCTGTGCTATACCACTGAGTCCATGGGGAGGCTCTCACTGTTGGGCTTTTACTTCCAGTGTGGAGCACCTGCCCTAGATTCGGATCGTGTATGTGGGTCTGAGACTTCCTCTGTCTGTGCAATCGTGTGTGCATTCATTCATGTTCTTTAAACAGCCTGTACCTTCTGAATGCACACCTGTCCTGTTGTGTTAGTTTGTTGAGCTGTGTTTGTGTGTATGCATGCACATGTGTTACATTAGGACCTGCTCTAGATATGTTGCTAAATGAACTCCTTATGGAGCTCAGCCTTGCTTATTAAGCACATCGGCGTGTCCTTTACTGCAGCCCGGATCTGCTTCTCAGTGAGTGACAGAATCCTTACGAACACACAAAATCTGGTTTAGAATTCAGCTATAATTAGTTCATGATTAAGGAAGCTTAGAAAATGATCTGATCAAGTGAGTAATTTACTAAAGAAACAAGAAACATCCTGTTGATGGGAAGGTGAGAAGATTGTTTGCGTTTAGAATAATTTTGGCGTCTTTTGTGTTTTCCACCAGCAACCTGCTTTCTTCAAAGTATGTGGAGAGGCATATAACAGAAGATGGGAAGCCATTCATCTCCAAAGTAAGTTGTGATCAGTGTTGTAATCATACATAGACACGATGCAAAATGATCACAGTAACACAAGCACTTAACAGCGAGAGAAACAAAGATTCGTAAGGGACTTTGGGGAAGAGAAACAGAGAGAGATGCAAGCTGTACAAGACGTCTGTGATGATATATTTAGGTCGCCTCCAACCCGCCTCTCTCGAATCGCTTCCAGTTTACATGCTGTCCAGGGTTTTGCTTCCTCTTTTACAGACCTTCCATGTCCTAATAGAGCCATTTGCTTTTAGTAGTAATTCTATTTGCATGTATGTTTGTGCTGCTCGGTTGTGTGTTCGCACGGGCGTGCGTAGAGTGAGCCGTGTAATGGCAAGGCACTGATGCATGCTGGGTCATTAGTCTGGAAGCCTGGCGCCGAGCCGAGAGATTATACAGTTCTGTCCATTCCGGCTTTACGTCATCTCTCATGTTCAGTACACGATGCCAACCTTGTTATCAGGTACTTTGTTCTTCAAAACTTTTACACAGCAGCCCTGAATGTATTGCACTGAATGAGAATGGGACCTGAACAGTCACTAAGCTCTTCAATCTGAGCCATTCTGTTAACCGTCTATACAGATTACATGGCTGCGTGCTTCATTTTAAGCATCTTTCTAGCAGAGTGAGTCTGAATGAGCAGATAAAGGCATGTCTGCATACTTTTGGGCATGTAGCTTATATTTTTGGAACTGAATGTTTGGAAGAGAACCAAAGCAGGATCATATTAAAGGAAATCGGATCTTTCAGATTCAAGAGTACGCTGACGTCTTTTGGGTTCCTCTGGCACGTCTGTGGAGTCTCGGCTGGTCATTAGTATGCAGAGATACACTCGCAATGCCAGCGAGCCAACGTGTGTGTGTGTGTGTGTGTGTGTGTGCTGATGAATTGCCTGCCATTCAGTTTCTTAGCAACATGTCCAGGTTGTTTGTGTTCGTCTTCCCGTAATTACGCCACCAAACGAAACAGTTTGCATATCCCTAAAAGAAATGTTTGTGCATGATCAAAACATGTTGTCCTTATTGACAAGTTAGATTAATCAGAACTGGGTAAGAATGCGATATTTGATTAAAATAAATTTGTGCAATAAAGTCGCTGTTTGTCCACATGTGCAGTTTATTATGTTTTTTCTCTCAGGGTGGTGAGCATTGCTACTACCACGGAAAAGTGCGAGGAACTGCCAAGTCTTTTGTGGCTCTGTCCACTTGCCATGGAATGCAGTAAGTTCTCACACACACACACACACACACACACACAGTTCTTCATACCTTGTTCGTACCCTGTTGCTTCCCAAACCTGTTTTGTTCCCAAGCTGTCTAAGGAGAATGCATTCACTCAACACACTCCAAATGTTGTGTGGCCCAGTGGGGAAGCTCAGTTGCTTCCATCAGTATTTTTAGCATGAAAAGGAGTCAGGTCAAATAGATTTCTCTCTCTCTATAACAGAACACACACACACACACACACACACACACACACACACACACACACACACACACACACACACACACACACACGTAAGGTCTCCAACACAAACAACTTTGTCTCATAGTTATAAACACAGGACAGTATCTGCACAAACACCACCTTTATCCATTGTCTTGGCTGTTTGGCAGGTTCTTTCCACATATGTGTGGGTAGTTCAGAGTGTGTGATGTTCCCATAATTGGCTCTGGACCCAAGAATTCTGCAGACATATGCGTTCAACGTGGAGGAAGCAAAATTCCTAATTAGCTTTTAAAAGATTGGCTCTAAGATATGTGTGTGTGATGTAATAAACAAGGCGAGTTCACCTTGGTGCCTGTGCTGCTATATCTGTAGTAAATGATTGATTCAGCTGATCAAGCCAAGGTGTAATGACATTGTATGTGTGTATGTGTGTGTATGTGTGTGTGTGTGTGTGTGCGCGTGTGTGTTAGTTGGAATAATTATAACAAAGTCAAAGTCAAACTTATTTGTATAGCGCTTTTTACAATGGAGCATGGTAACCAACAACCAAGGCTCAATAAGGCAGATAGACTTGCCAGACATGACCCTGAACTCAAGACCCAAGGATCCATGTCACGCATCTCATTCTAATCTAATCAAAACTTGTGTAAATAAGTATGTTTTAGCCTAGACTTAAAAATTGGTAGACTATCTGAATTACGAACAGAGGGTGGGAGTTTATTCCATAGATGGGGGGCCAAGTAGGAGAAAGCCTTTCCCCATGCTATAGTTTTTTAATTGAAAGAAGTCCTGCACCTTGTGACCTAAGGAGACGAGTTGGATTATAAGACTCTAAGAGTTCACTCAGATCCC
>JAVSBU010113174.1:0-13162 GCA_033118015.1 Loricariichthys derbyi
AGCATGTCTCTTAACGGGCGCCATTTTGAGTTCATAACAAACACCCTGACTATGGTTACCGTAATGCTCCTAAAATCAGTCAAATGCTTTGGCTTCATTGGTTTCCAAAGCCATTCTAAATTTTGACAAATTTTTGAGCATCATGTACCACATAAAATGGGTCAGTAAGCACAACCAGAATCCATACATAAGGCACCAGATTATAAGGCAAACTGTCAATTTTTGATCAAATGAAAGGATTTTAAGTGCGCCGTATATTGCGGAAAATATGGTAATTAATTTATTTTTTGAATTTTAATTATTTTAATTATTTTTAAAATTTCTTATTTATTTATTCCACATGATTTTCACAGCTGTGAATTAGGTAGCATCCGGGTGATGAGTGCAGTTACATTTTACTTTATTTAATCTAACTATTGGTTTTTGTAATGCAAATCAACTCAATTCACATACAATTATGACTTTTTATTCCATGTACAGTGGTATCTCTGTACTCGTCGTAAAGTGTCAAAAAAGTAGTAACATAAATTATGGCATAATGTGTTAATGATTTTTTGCTGACTACAAGTTAATGTTTTAAAAATCGCAAAGCCTAACTAGGAAAAAATTAACATCTCTATGTCATATGATTTAAAAAAAAAAGTTCATTTTTTGCTCATTTTCCGCTGTGTACCTCAGCGCTTATTCCCTATAGGAACAGAAACTGTATAATATTATAATATTAACAGCATCATTACTGACATTCCATCGTCTACTTACTTTGTCCGACCTTCATGATGACCTTCATGGAACGGGTTTTACAGACGCCTCCTTCCCGATTCTCCAGACCTTCCGCCGAGCCGTTGGACGTGGCTAGAGGAGAGAAGGAAGGTGTAAACATGGGCTGGAATGTGTAACGTAAGCACATGTAATGCTGTATTTATTATCAAACTGCCTTGGTGCTAACAGAGTGCTATGTTAGGTGAGATATTATTGATCGGTACGGGCACTGATGGCATCTCTCTCTCTCTCTCTCTCTCTCTCTCTCTCTCTCTCTCTCTCTCTCTCTCTCTCTCTCTCTCTCATTAGTGCCACCATTCAAAAGGTCCTTGTAAAATAATACCAGTGAGTAAATATAGTGAGGGGCCCGCAGTTCGCTGCATAGGGGTGTAATTAGGGGGCTGGTAGCTGCCGAGGGTCTGGGACTTTTACATCAGGGGCTCGTCCTCCCTATTAGCTTCGGGGGAGACCGAGGTAGGAGAAGCGGCACTGTTAATATGCCATCACATTTCAGAAATGAAGCCACCAGTGGCGTGGCACAATTTATTCCGAGCTGAAGAAATGCCCTGCAGAGAAAACTCTATTACGTATGACCAACACGGAGGAAAAACTCCTGGCAAATGGGGTTTCCATCTCCCCACACTTTTCACTCTGGCTATTCTGATTTCCAACATCGGCCATTTTCCCCCAGGTCTTCTCATCAGTCTAAATTTGGTCCTCAAGCTCCAAAAGGACATAAAAGCTCCAGGAGGATTGAAGTAACCGTTCAGAACAGCAGTCGTCTAATTAGCACTCCGAAAGCCTCCGAGGTACAATGGGGGCTAGTAAAAGAATGAAGAACCATTCAGCCCGGTAGCCCCTCCTTCCTTGTTAGCTCAGGTTTATTTCCTGCCCAGCATGCCAACTCTTTACTCCTTAAATCAACACCATCGTCTATAAATATCTCCATAATCCATACGCCGTCACCCTGAGTAGCTCAGAGCAGCCTTCAGCCCAAACAATCGACACCACCTTTATATTTATGCAGCATTTTCTCCAACCCAAGGTCGCTTTACCAATCTGGTCAACAGCAATCATCTTTCCACACCAGGCATCGAGAGGAAACAGACGAACAGTGTAGTAAGTCACAAGCCGTAAAAAAGGCTAATAACCCTGGATTTAACCTCTTAAAGTCCAAAGAGTCGCTGACAGGTCCCAAAATCAATCATGTTTATTATATTGGGTAAATTATACCTCTCTCTCTCTCTCTCTCTCTCTCTCTCTCTCTCTCTCACACACACACACACACACACACACACACACACACACACCTGAAGCACCGTTGTAAAGCTTAGAACAGTAACTTTTTCTGCAGTGCCCCACTTCTGTAATATTTTCAAACCCACACATCGACATCTTCTGTGTCACTGGAATTTTTAAACACTGTACTCCATAGAAAACAGCAACTTCTTATTAGGCAAAAATTAAAATGACTTGTTTTTAGACTTTTTTTCTACACTATATTATTTTACACTCAAGCATTCATTCGTCTTGCTGCACCCTCCCTTCAGTACCTCTGCCTGTCCCCCACTTTGGGAACCTGTGGCTTAGAATATACAAAAAGTGTAACGCACTTTTGCACCTTATAAATACAAGCATTAAAGCATCATATTAAGGGACGTACGGATTGGTGACTGGACTCATTACAGAACCTTGAGGGACACCTTGAATAATAGAGGCAAAATAAAAACTAAAATATTAGGCGGTTTTGAGTCGCAGTAACTCGGGACAATTGTATACCTGGAGAAAACCATGTATAGGGACTTTTTATAGGATCTCTGAGTGATGTAAGTTCAAGCCGATTGGTCCAGATGATTATCCGACTGCATATTGGTTGGTCCAGAAACAAGTGCCTTGAAAGCAACTGCCAGGTTTGAAACATAAGATGCTTTTTAACCAAACAGTTCTAGGGACTAGAAACCCATTCAATGTAGGGCTTTTGTCTTTTTTGGTTTGCATTTTGCTTAGATGACTCAAGTGTGTTCTACCTCCTCCATCACATATAGGTTCAGTAAAACCTACATATCACTCTCAGTCTATTTGTTTGAGATTTTCTGTTGTTTATATGGCTACCATTGCCCTCCACAAGGCACTCATGTCACTACATCTTGACTAAAGTCTCCAAAGCGTTCCTACATGCTGAGAAAAGTGCCTATCTTGAAGTAGTAGCTAAAAGGTCCTTAAACACGGTGTTCTAAGAACTACAGTTGTCCCCAGTTCCTGCAGCGTGAGCCTGTGAGAAAGGGGGAATGGTTCTAAGAAACATTAAAAGTGACGGAGAATGTGATTTTGAGTCGTCTAAGAAAAATTACTTCAGTGCCACATGGTGTTCCCACTGGCAATGCGAATGCAAGCCAGAAAGTTCCCTGGAACGAATGTAGCTCTCGAGGGAGCTCTGCAGGGGGTTGCTCTTTTTGCTTTTACATTATTTAGCAGACAGCCCCATCCAGAGTGACTTATAACTGGTACAATTAGTTCCTCCCAAATGAACCCCTAGAACCGTTTAGGGGAAAACACCTAATACGGCTATATAATAATAAGTAAGCAGGTAAGCTCTGAATATTAAGCGTTGTTGATTAAGATGAAGCAGTAATGCCGAGAAGAGGACTGGACTTGGTTCAAGTTTCCCCTCGAGTAAGAGGAGCAGAATAGGATTTGCGCTGCGTTTTGAGATTAAGAGCTAGTGGGTGGTACCGTTCACACCAGAAGCTGCTAGGCCTCTCTAAGTATGTCACGTCAGATCAGAAGCTGAGAAAGAGAAGGTCATTAACAACATACATGTGTAACCAGACGGATTCACATCCATCACTTCTGGACACTTTAACTAGGAGTCACCTTCAGTGTCAAGTTTATCTTCTGAAACAAGAACCTTTGACATGTTAGAAGCTTTAGAAGAACCTTTTGATGCTTCAGAAGATGGCCTGCCTATCTGCTTCACTCCGGGACTGAGTCCGCTGTCAAAGTGTCAGCCGCACCGAACTGAACAAGTGTTGGGTGTCACTAAGCTACGAGGTAAATGTTTGGGATGTACTCTGGCACCTGGAACAGCCAGGTTCAGATACCAGCAGGGTACAGGGTGGATTCGACTTGAAGCATGTCAACTAGAAGGAAGCTTTAAAGGAATGGAGGTCTGGGTAGGAACCTGGGTTCACCCACACGTCGCTCATGGTTTATTAATGTTCCTCTTGGCAGTGAGGCTGCATACTAAGCAGCAATGATTCATGGTGAGATAGTGAATTTGTTCACCAGAGTGACCTAATTTTCACAGACAACAAGGTAAATATAGAAGCAGCGCCAGTTGCCTGCGTTCTTTCTTCAATATTTTCCTTCTCTCCTGGCGTCATGAGAGGTGAATAATGATGTAGAGGTGAAATAATTTGACAAATGGGGACCTCATTTGTTTTGACAGTGTAGCGCGGCATCAGAAAATGGAATAAACGTCAAGTGCGACTTATTGCCTTCTGAAATTCACCTGACAGCTGGCGCCTGATATGACACTGGTTTTTTTATTGGTCTGTGCCTGAAATATTTGAATGAAATTTCTCAGGAATTGGCTTCAATAATGCACGTTACATGACGGTGTCTTGCTCTGGAATGCGAGTAAAAAGCAGCTGTAGATCTTAGCTACTGCAGTTTGACATTTCCTGGGTGGTAGAAAAGAGCACACTCCATTTGCACAACATTAGTTCCTCCTCAATTCATCCGACCTGAATGCTTTAGAAATCTCGGAGGAATTCCTCAGAGCCATATGAGACGATGAAATGCTTCAACGGAGGAAGGAAACCTCCTATGAAAATCGGAAGAGTCAAAAAATACATATGGTATCAACAGGCAGCAAATATAATACAATCTGCTATCCTTAAAGAAGATTTCAGTTACAGCGTCCCATCATCATGAATGTAGAGTTAGCTACAGAAGCTCAAGACAGTACTGAACTCAACTCACTGTATGGCCACTTTCATAGAGACACCCATAGAGCTGCACGTTGGACCTTCAATTAGTCTTGGCATAGATTTCCCCAGGTGTTGAAATCGTTCTGCAGGAATACTGACCCATGAGGATAGGGTAGCTTCTGGCAGTTGATGCAAATTAGATGGAGTTAATGACATGCTCTGACCAGCCAGTACTACCTCATCCCACTGATACCCCAGGATTAAGATCTGGAGACTGTGAAGGCTAAAGAAGCAATGTGAACTCGCTATCATATTTCTGGAACCAGTCCATGACTGTACAACCTTTGGTGCACTGTCCTGCTGAAAGTGTCTTTCTCCCATAGGGTAACCAGCTGCCATTAACAACGCTTAGGTGAGTTCTGCTGTCCAAATGTCCATTCAACGGTTTCAAAAGATCCAGGGCATGCCAAGAAACATTCCCCACATCATTAATCTCCACCAGCCTGACAGAAAGGTTCTAAGTTTCATTTCAGCAACTACGAAGTCCGCCGTTCTGTGCAAACACCTCTTTAAAGTATCGTGATGGCAAAAGTGTGCTTGAGTGAGTTTTTGAAGTGCTGTGTGAGTGCAGACCATGGCGGGGACGGGAACCTACAATCGCTCTCTGGTGAGGTTCAATGTAACCGGGCTCAGTGTGAGTATGCCCTTAGATAGCGATGGCACTCAAACTGGCTGTTGTAGCCCATCCATGTTTAGGAATCTGTAGTTGTGCGGTTGGACACGTTAGTTGTAGCACCAGTATTAAATTTGGCTGCTTGACTTGGCACTGCTTGTTCCGCAAAATGATTCTTGACATCCTCCTCTGACCCCTTTCTTCTGAGCTCTTTACGTCCACTCGATACCCTTTCACTGGATGTTTTTCCTCGATCGCACTATACTTGATGCACTCAACACAGATGCATGAGTTTTTGAAATGCTGGCCCTGGCTAAACTAGCATGATTATGCCTCGTTTGAAGTGGTTCAGATTGCTCTGATGTGGACTCACTGTGAAACTGATCCACAGGACAATATGCTGCACTCTGGCATCACGTCATTAATTTCCATACATGGAAGCTCTAATTCTTTAATTAAAGCCTCTAAAAAAGTGGACACTCAGAATAAGTTTTAGGAATATACAGCCGTAGAGAAAGGTCTGGGCACCTGGACCCTAGTCAAATGAAATTTTGTAAGCATAGCATCTGCAGAAAACAAACATATGACAAAAATGTTTAAACATGATCTGCTTCAGGTGATCCTCGACCTAAACTTATATGCTAATAGTTCAATAAAGTGACAGAGCTTTGCATAAGACTGCATAAGACATAGTGCTGGACTTGAAGTCCACTTGCACAGGGAAGTTCCCAACAACCCACGATTTATACTGGACAGTTGGTGTTCTGGTGCTGGGAACATGGGGTTGAGGTGTAATGATGCTCGTTATGAGATGACAGAGTATTTATTTATGTTCTCTGTTTTATTATAGTAATCATAATAGTGTTTTATGTCAACATATTATTGTCTACATATTATTAGTCTTTAAACATGTTCTCTCTTTTATTTTTTTCCAAAAAAAACCTAATTTTAAACTATTATAACAACCTTACTAATTAGGTAACGCTAAAATTTTACCTGCATTATCAAGGCTGTCTTAAGATGTTTGGGTCCTATTGAGTCTTGATCCTCCCAAAGTTGTCTTCTTTATAACATTTAGGGACTTTTTCCTTGCCACTGTCTCCTTAGACTTACACAATTAAGGCTTTTGGTATTAGGAGCCCTGCCACTCTATGCTGTGACACTGGGGGGTCACAATGCCACGAAGGGTTGGCAGCAAACCAGCTGGGGGGCTTTGAGTGCCTAGCAGATGTTATGGTGCTTTGTGGTGGATCAGGCCTGATGTGGGTTAATCAACAGCACCTGCTTCCAGCCCTATTTATAGTTTGGCTGGATTCGGTGTTCATTGCACCATCTCTGGGATTTTCGGGTGCCTGGTAGCACATTGCAGCACGATCCATGCCCGCATCGGCCCTGTGCTGTAGCGTGCAGGCCAATCGCTTTCCACTGGCAAAGGAGGACGAGTCTTTTGCGGTGCGTAACACTTGGCGCCAAGGCACAAAGGATGCGATATATTGCTCTTCCAGTATGCACTGCTCTTCTACCCAGCCGTGAGGGAGTAGGGTCAGCAGGTAATGTCATTCCTTTGTAGAGGGATGACAGTAGGGTCCAGACAGGCAGTAACGGGAGGGTGTGGCCACATATTGGGGATAGAGCATTTCTCCCTCTGCAACGCTTCCCTCCACCGGTTTCTTTTTCCTTTTTCCGTATCTGGACCTGCCTCTTCTGCACCCTTACGTGGTTGCTCTGTGGGAACTGAGCGTAAATGAACCACAATATCCATTTTACTGTTTATATTTCTTTCTTCACTCTGACCGCCCTTTTGTTTGACCTTACATTTGAATAAAATCTACCATTCTGTAAAGCAATTAGGTCCTTCCTTTTTAGTTCGCCCCCAACAGCGAGCCTAGAAAGTGCTTTAAAGTGCTGTAGAACATGCTATAAAAATAAATTTGACTTTGCACTTTAGGCAACAGGAGCATTCTTGATTCTTCAAACACTTACAATTTAATGTCAGTAACTACAGTAATGATCTCTAACACAACACCACCCATACACTTTTTGGCCTGAGGCCCCCTCAGTCTGTGTAATCACCTCTGCCAGAGCGATGATAGCACCCTGGGGCTGACCTGAGCGCCAGATCATTTCCCCCAGGCTTGATTTTGTTCAAGCTGAGGCGAGATGCAGCGTTGTTAACTAAGCTGGAGGCTATCATAAGAAATGTAGCATAAACTCGTGGGTGGCAGCTCATTAAACGCACTAAAACCCTTCATTAGAGGCCGAGAGCCACCGAGAGACCCAAGCGGAAGAAACACTCAGTCGTTCAGCACTTGCACCATCAGCCACGAGAGAGCAGAATGTGGGATTATGGTGTTTAACCCCATGAGAAACTCTCTAAGACTCTTCAGCTAATCTTACTGGCACAATCTGAAACAGAGCCTGCGCTAGTTGGAGAGCCAGGGCTGGATCTGCTTCTCCAAAAGGTTCTTAGCCAGCACGACGGTTCTGTTCCAGCAGAAAAATCTGCTTGACGAGCTCAACCAAAAGCAATTTTCATTAAAATAATACAAGACTGTCCAAGATTAGTGTTGCAACGGGGGAAATTAAATATTGCAGCTATTAATCAGCAAGAAACAACATTTTCACTGGCAATCCAATGAACATAATGGTGTGGAAGAACTTCGGACGAGCCCTCGCTGCATGCAGTCAGCTCCAGAATTATTAGTGCCCTTAGCAAAGGTTATAAAAAATGTTGTTGTGTTTAATTAGCTTAACTGAAAACGAGATAAATCTACCCTTTAAACGGGGTACATTTATTTTAGGTAAAAACAACACATAAATAAAACATAAGGCTTGGCAGAATTAAAAGTCTGCAAAGCAAACAAGCACCTGGGCATGCAACCAAATCTGTTCCCGATGAAGGATGTGGAACAAGGCGAAGCTCTCGAGGAATGAAACCAATCCGTCTGTCTCGTTCCTCCCTCGGCCTGATAAGGATGACTCTGACCTTCACAAAGTCCTAGGATATTTGATTAAACGCGTTCCACTTTTGCACGGAAACGAACGATACTATTAATTACCCGTGCTAAAGTGGACCGTAAGGTACGTCTCGTTTTACGCTACAATTATCGTAGCTCGCACAGCAACAAGGAAAAAAAAAGATAAATAAACTGGAGATCTGAACGAGCCTGCAGTTTATACAAACCTCATCAAAGTTTAAAGAGGCAGGATTCATTTTAATTAAGTAAATCTTTCCGTTTTAGCAAGCCAACCTGGCAGGAGATATTTGCACGCAACAGAAAGGTCTAACCCCACTTCATGGTCTCAAGAAAGAGAAGGAGAACTGATGGATGATGCATCCCAGAGCAGCAAATTGTTGCTTTTGGAGGCATCTGTGTTATCCTGGCCACTGTGGTGCACTTAATATTTGGACTTCAATTGGAACTTAATTGGCTTTGATGGCAAACACATGGGGAATCAACGAAAAGCCTGTGTTTCTCATCAGGGGGCTGAGAAGACTGGCATTCATCTTCCACCTGGTACAGAGAGCGAAGCAATTATTCAGTGGTTTTACAAGATCCACCTCTAACTAGAATATTTATTAAAAACGCCTAAAGCCACTAAAACCTCCATCTCTCAAAAAAGAACTAGGAGGCGATACCGTCTGAATATTTTCTATAATGTGTAACCATAAATGGATCACATAGTGATAACAGCTTTAAATTTTGTTATGAAAATTCCCAAGGTAAGAACGTCCACCAAAGATGTTCATACCCTGAGGATGTGGAACACTGGTGTGGTTCAGTCAAGGACGGAAAGGTGACAGAAGATCCCTCCTGAGGCGCTGCTACAGAAGAACGGCTGACATCCACGGACAGCTTTAGGTACGGGCAACTAAAATGTCCTTGCTCTCAAACTATATACACTATATGGCCAAAAGTTTGTGGACATCCCTTCTAATTATTGAGCTCTGCTATTTCAGTAACACTCACTTGTAACACAGTCATCTTATGAAGCTTATGGATTCTTTATGGACGGTAGAACAGTGGCAGTAAAATGGGTCGTGACTCTCAAGAGGACACCTGCTGTCCTTGAACAACATCCACAGAGAATTAGTTTGCCAACTTGGCTAGCTTGCTCACAACCTTGAATCCATCAGACACCTTAAATTGCGCTGGAATGGTAAAAGTGAGCCAGGGCTTATTGTCTAACATCAGGAGATAAACTTTTCATATCAGTTGATATAAATCAAATCTCGATTTCTGTCAAGCTTAAAGATTCCTTTTTACTCCTAAATGAGATGTGAAGATATCATTAGGTTAATTTTGATTTAAATATTGTTTATTTTCGGTTGGAAATTGAACAGGAGATCCTGGGTTCGAATCCCAGCAGTGCCTTTGCTTCTACCATCTCATTCTACCTCCTCACTGTGGTAGCCTAGCAGTTAATGCATTAGACCATGGAGCAGAAGGTCCAGGCTTCAAAGCCAAGCTGCCAATGTGGGGCCCTTTATTATACATTATTATCTGTATCAGACACTGATCTGTTATTGTACAGCTTTCAGTGTAATCAGCAGCACTTGCTTGTGTATTGGAACATTGTAATTCTCATTAGCCCAGCTCTGCAGTCATGTTCCAAAATATATTGCAAAGCCATCTTAGGAGATCTGTAGCTGTTGTTTTGGCGATATAGTTTCCATCTACTAAGGCGTTACAAATCTTCTGACAATCCTGTGGTTATATGGTTAAGTGTTGTTATAATTAATTAATGAAGTTTACAAAGTGTTATAGCAAATATTCACTTTGTAAGCACAACGTCCAAAGATGTTCATACCTGAGTTGGTGGAACACTGGTGTGGCTCAGTCAGTTACAGAATTCGTAATCACAAGGCACTGCTTATGCACACTTACACTCTATACATTACGCCGTATATAGGGTGCTATGAAATCCATTTTATTCCAATTTTCTAGTGATTTTTTTTGGCTTTTTTAGGTCTTTCTCTTAGGTGTTTCTATCGCAGTCTCTCTGGGAGCATGGGCTCAAATCCCACTTGTGACGCCAAAAATTTCACGCTGTTGTAGAATACCATTCTAATATATAAGAACGGTCGACTGGACTCATTGTTCAAAAACAGCCAAACATTTATTCATTCATTGTCTTATCTGCTTAATCCTACTCAGAGTCATGGGAGAGCTGGTGCTTACCGGTAACACAGGGAGCAAGGCAGGAACAATCCTAGGAAGGTCACCAATCCATCGTAGGGCATATACCCTCCCACACTCACAGACTAAGGACACTTTGGAAACACCAATTAATCTAACGCATGGCTTTGGAATGTGGGCGGAGACAGGGAGAACATGCAAACTCCACACAAATGGAGGCAAGGGTCAAGATCGAACTGGAGATCTCAGACCTCTGAGGTGATATCGATTGCTGCACTGTGCCACACGAATAGCCAAACGAAGCAAAATTTTGCAGGTAAGACCACAAATCTTAACATTTCCTCCTCATCAGTTAAATGTGAGTGTGAAAGTGCTATCAGATAAGCTGATGATTTGCTGGTGATGTCCATGTTTAACAGTCATGCCAGTTTCAAGATGTCAGCCAATATTTCCTGATCTCTTATGCCTTCCAGTCTACAGTGGCATTAAAGCAGGCTCCCACGTTTTATGAAAGCCCAGGAGGACCCTCAGAGAATTGGCAGCAGACCCACTTACTATAAACCGTTGTTGTAAATGTTGTTGTGACTGGGAGTCAGTCAAGCCACGCCAAGAGATACATTTAGCAATCAGGGATGCAAGTCAGCTTCAAGGAGATGATCTACTTGGTCTGACCATATACCTTTCAGCCTACAGTACTGTCCACAAGCTTAGGTGTTTTGACTGGCAATTAAACTTGATGCAAAGGCACCAACAGCCTTTGGAGAGACATTTACAACCCTCTTAATCCTCCTAATTTCTGAACAACCCAATAAATCTGACTGTGAGCTTCTTAAATAGGTTGATTTAAGTGTACTCAGGCAGGCCCACATCACTTCAGTGTGCTTCAGCCGGTCTCAATGGGACCTTCTTATTGCCTAGCAATAGGATCAGAGACATTTGGAACCAACCAACAGGACTTCCTAGATGATGTAGCAGTACAATCCAAGCAATTGTCAGTTAAGGGCCTTGTTTAAGGACCCTAAAGTGGCAGCTTGACAGAGGTGGGACTTGAACCCTGATCCTTCTGGTCCAAAGTACAGTACCTTAACCACTAGTCTATCACAGTCCCAGGACCAGAGGTCAGAGGATCGGAGGTCTGGGACTCTGAAATGGTCTCGTCACGTGGCTGTAGGATTCAGGATAGGTTTCAAAAGCTCATGGTGACACTCTGTGAAGTTTTTTTGGCGGCACATTGGGGTCCTCAATCAAAGCCTGTGCTTGCTTTGAGGCCTTTGACGGATAATAAGATGATAACACAGTGGATGAAGCGACTGCAGCATAGGCTGAGTCGAGTAAAGTTCAAGCAGCTCTGAGAACATATGTAGGAGAAATGTTTTGGGCAGTAAATCAATGCTTATAAATGGAAACGGCAATTAACTTCGACTTTTCCTTCATACCAAAAGGGCAACGGAGGCTCGAATCCCAAGGAATGCGAAACGAACAATCGGGCCTGAATGTTGCCAACGACAAATGGAAGACAAATGAAGGTGTACTTGATTAACTCAGAAAATGTCAAAATGGTTTGTTTGGATGAAATCTCCACAGCTAGATGCTGCCCTGGCTCCTAAAACCCAATCCAAACGAGTCTAGAGTTCCAGCATAATGCATTCAGTGAGGCATTAGTTTCTGCACGTGACTCATTACATGCTTCAGAGGTCATTATTGCTCAGCTTTATTAATACTACATAACATATGAGGGAACGAATTCTCACCAAAGTGCTGCACACCGTGCTTACTGTATATTATATAGTTTATAATGCATGATGATTTGCATATGGGGACTCCTATAGCATCGAATGCAGCTAAACGCCGTTTAATGACCATCTGACCAAGCCCTTTAACTCTTTATATTTTCAACTCTAAGTCTTGAAACTCCAGACATTGTGGAATAAACAAATCACAAAATGTTTAGCATGTGCATTTTCATTGCTATAAATATAATATCTTATTTTGATGGTTTTTTTCATTTAACTTCTTTTCATGGATATTGATTTACTTTGCATTAACTACATACATAAATAGGACCTACATTTAGGACAGGGACATAAGAAGAAATGTGAAATGGAAAGTTTGTATTCTGATTAACGCTACAAGAGCTGATTTACCTACCTAGAAGTGGAGAGCGCCAGTCATGTGACTTCCTACTACTTGTGTCACGCTGGATTCACCTACTGAAAGTTTTGAAGTGTTTAAAAGGTGATACTGCATTGCCTGGAATTTAGAATTTTTTCAAGTGGACTCATTCCCTCTTGGTTGTGTGCAGCCAGCGAGGTTTGTTTATTTATGTTTATATTCCATCGTGCGTATTTATATTTTCGTTCTACGGTGTGCATTATCGTTAATGTGTGCTTGAATTAAATAACCACGGTGTTTCTGGAGGGAGTGAAATGTAGAACAGTCCTTTATATTTATGTTACAGTAGTATAAAATACTATGTGGCTATGTGACATGATAAATGCTATATAACTGTTTTGGATATCAATCGGGCACATGCTAAAGTTTGAGGTATTTCTCTGAACTTACTGGTTGTATATCTTATGTTACGTTCACACATACACGGTTGTGGCCGAGTTAACCGAGATTTGGCTTACCGAAACGTCCGAATTGTATCCTGGAGT